>PVKE010000039.1:219297-259830 GCA_004027555.1 Craseonycteris thonglongyai | reverse complement strand
TATTTTTTGATCCTTTATCAAAAATAATCTGTTCATAAATTTGTGGGTTTATTTCTGGGTTTTCAATTCTGTTCCATTGGTCCGTGGGTCTGTTTTTCTGCCAGTACCAAGCTGTTTTGATTACTGAGGCTTTGTAGTACAGATAAAAGTCAGGCAGTGAGATGCCCCCAGCTTTATCCTTTTTTCTTAGGATAGCTTTTGCGATTCGTGGTCTTTTGTGGTTTCATACAAATTTGATGATTTTTTAAAATCTATTTCTTTTTTATTTATTTATTTATTTATTTATTTATTTTTGACAGAGGAGAGAGAGAGGGAGAGATACAGAGACAGAGAGAGAACTGAACTGGGGGAGCTCCCAGTTCAGCATATGGTTCCGCACGGGCCGGGGCCGGGATTCGATCCCTGGTCCCTGGCGCTGCAAAGTGAGCGCCTAACCCACTGAGCCATCCCGGCTTCCCCTAAATCTATTTCTTGAAAGAATGACTGTGGGATTTTGATGGGAATGGCATTGAATCTGTATATTGCTTTGGGGAGTATGGCCATTTTAACTATGTTAATTCTTCCAATCCATGAGCATGGAATGTCTTTCCATTTCTTTGTGTCCTCTTTAATTTCTTTTAAGAGTGTCTTATAGTTTTCAGTGTATAAGTCCTTCACATTCTTTGTTAGCTTTATTCCTAGGTATTTCATTTTTTTGTTTGCAATGGCAAAGGGAATGGATTTTCTCATCTCTCTTTCTGAAGTTTCATTGTTGGCATACAAAAATGCAGTTGATTTTGAGACGTTGATTTTGTAGCCTGAGACTCTACTGTATTTGTCTATTATTTGTAATAGGTTTCTTTTAAATGTATTTATTTATTTATTTATTGACAGAGAGAGAGAGAGAGAGAGAGAGAGAGAGAGATACAGAGACAGAGAGAGAACTGAACTGGGGGCACTCCCCAGTTCAGCATATGGTTCCGCACGGGCCGGGGCCGGGATTCGATCCTCAGTCCCTGGCACTGCAAAGTGAGCGCTTAACCCACTGAGCCATCCCGGTTTCCCCTGTAATAGGTTTCTGATAGAATCTTTAGAGTTTTCTATATACAGGATCATGTCATCTGCAAAGTGACAGTTTAACTTCTTCTCTCCTATAATTACCTCTAAGAGGCTGAGTTTTAAATGCTTGTGGCCAGAAACAGGCCAGGAGTGGAGTGGCGACGTTTGAGGGTGTGTGGCAGCTGCACTCTGTGCCTTTCTCTCTCTCTTTTAAAAAATATATTTTATTTATTTATTTTTGACAGAGAGAGAGAGAGATACAGAACTGAACTGGGGGAGCTCCCAGCTCAGCATATGGTTCCGCATGGGCCGGGGCCGGGACTCGATCCCCGGTCCCCGGTGCTGCAAAGTGAGCGCTTAACCCACTGAGCCATCCCAGCTTCCCCTGTGCCTTTCTCTTGAAGGTTCTGTTTCCCTCGTTGGGATCCATATCCTATCTCCAATTATACCCATTAAAACCAAACAGAGTTAGTTTCACCTGGCCAAGCCGTCTTTCCTTAAAGGAGTTTTTAGACTCAAACCTTAATGATTTTTATAAGGACCCACCATGTACTAGTCCTGTTGAAGCACCCTGAGTATATCCAACTCCAAAAATATGTGGCAAACATCCAACAGAGGACTTGTGGAATATAGAAAGAACACCCATACATCCACCAGAAAAAGAAAAGCAACCCAGTAGAAAAGTGGCTAGAAGACCTGACTAGGCACTTCACCAGTGACTAAAATGACCCAATAAACTTGACAAGGTTTCACTCCTCTAGAGAGATCAGCACCTATAGGGGAAGAGAAGGGAGCAGGGTTGGTGGAAGGAAAAGCTGGGTTGGGATGTGGCCTTGACAAAGCCTCCTCTGATTCCTGGAGAGCTCTGAATGTGCAGTCCTTCAAAATTATTCCAAGTGGCAATGAGGAGAGGATCTTCACACACACCCCAATACACACGCACATATCAGCCAGTCATTGAATGGAGGCAGGCTGCCCCTGGGAAGTGGCGGTGACCTTGATCTAAGGAGCTCTTTTCCTCTCCCCTCTTCTCAGAGGGCTGACAACAAACCACACATTTATCATCTTACGGTTCTGTAGGTTACAAGACTGACATGGTCTCAGTGGCTGAAATCTAGCTGTCTGCAAGGCTGAGTTCCCTGTGGAGGCTCCAGGGGAGTGATGTTTTGCCTCTTCCACTTTCTAGAGGTTGCCCACATTTTTAGCTCATCGCTCCCCACTTCCATCTTCAAGGCCGTCAACAGCAGGTTGAGTCCTTCTCACACTGTGTCACTCTGACCTCTTCTGCCTCCTTCTTCCACTTTTAAAGACCCTTGGGATTACACTGGGTCCACACAGTTAATCCAACATAATCTCTCAAGGTCCTTCACTTATTCACAGCTGCAAAGTCCCTTTTGCCATACAATGGAACATCTTCAAAGCTTCTGGGGATTAGGATGTAGACATCTTTGGGGGCCATGGTTGCACTTATATAAAGTTTAAAACTGGCAAAAGTGAATCTAACACAAATAGTGTTTAGCCTTGGGGAGTCATGTGGGGAACTCTGAGGGGCTGAGAGTGTTTTTATTTCCTGTTCTGGGTGTCAGTTACACAGATGTATTCATTTGTGAAAATTATTATATTGACCTGTACACTTCAGAGGTGTACACTTTTTATGCATATATGTTATACTTCAATAAAATAGTTTAAGAAGAAAAAAAAACCCACCCTATGGCTGAAACACAGGCAACCTCTGTCCTTGTATAACTTTCATTCCAGTGGAGATAAATTATTACAACCTGCAACGCGTGTTATGAAGGAAATTAACAGGGTACTGCAACAGAGTTTGCAGGGAGGGTTTAGAGTCAGCATTCAGAAAAAGCCTCCCGGAGAAGGTGACATCTAAGCTAATACCTGAAGATGAGATGGTGCCAGCCGTCTCAGGCTCTGGGGGAAGAGTGTTCCAGGCAGAGGAGACAAGCAAGGTCAAAGGCCCTGAGGCAGAAAGTGCTTGACCTATATTGGGAATTGACCAAAGCCCAGTGTAGCTGGAGTGGCGTGGATAGAGGAGCGAGGAAATTGGAGTTAGAGCCACGGGAAGGAGTTGAAATTTTTGTTCCCCAAGTAGACAAAGAGAGCCAATAAAAAGCTTTTTGTTGCGGAGGCTTCTGCGATAGTCCAGAACGGAGGAGAAGGTGGGATGGGCGAGCCTGGTGGCAGTGGAGATGGAGTGAGATGAAAAATATTTTGGGTATAGAGCTAAGATGTACAGATGAATTGACTGAAGAACTGGAGTGACGCCTTAGACTTCTGGCTCCAGTAACTAGGTCATGGTGATGCCATTTATTGAGATGGTGACAAAATGAGTCTAAGGGACAAGCAGGTTGGGGGACTGAGTTCCAGAAGGATCTGGACAGGACCCCACACCCGCCAAGTTCCCCTCCCCATCTGTTCCTTTCTTCATTCTGCAGCTGTGGGACCAGGCACAGGGACCGACCCCAGGGACAGGTCCGAGCGAGGAGGAGATGACGTAAAACTCACCCCCCCACAGCGGGGCGGGCAGGGACCCAGAAGCGACAGCCCAGCCCACCGGAAATGACGCAGGCAACGCTGACGTTGAGGGTCCCGGCTGCTCCCAGTCACACGAATCACCCTGGAGGAGAGCCAGCGAGTCCAGTCCAGTCCATGGCTCTGGGCCCTTACGGTTTGCAACGACCCCGCACACTGTGTGCATCTTGGGTTGAGGTCAAGGGATCAGGCGACGCCAGGACACATTCTTGGTTGCCCCCACCCCTGCAGGTCGCCCCCAGACATTCCAGCGCTGGGCACGTACCGCATTGTCCCCACCCCCCTCGTCCCTCCCACCAGTCTGAGCTCAGTGCCTGGCAGGGAAAGGCACTCAATACATTTGAATGAGTGAGGTCATTCGGTGTCCTCTCCTCCCTTCCCCTAGAAGCCATCTGAGTGTGTCCCAGACAAGTATCTGTTCGGAACCAGGAAGCATGAATATAGATTCTCATAGTCCCTGTGGTTAGGAAGTGCTTGCATTTGTCTACCTTGGATCCCTGCAGTCTAAGTCTTCCAGGCCTGTCATCGGGGGCGTGACCTGAGTGTCCTGTGGTCTCACCCTTACTCCTTCAATGCCAGCCTTATGGGATCGTTGGGAGGATTTCCAGTTAACACAGGCCAAGTGTTTATCACAGGACCTAGGAGGTGAGAACACTACTTGCTATTTGCCTTTAGGATTGGTATTATAACTTTCTTTTTTACCTGGAGGGTCTATTCCTTGCCCATCACGACCCCTCTTCTGGCAGGGCTCCTGGGGAAGCCTGTCTAGGGAGGGACCTGATCTTCCTGGTGGGGGCTGGGGGCCGAGGGGCAGTGAGGCCTTCAGTTAAGGCTGGAGCCATGGCCTAAGCCACCTGTGGGGAAGCTCCAGGTACATCTGCTCAGGGCCAGCTGCCTGGGCTCCTGTGGCATCTGGCACACTCACATCACGTGCTGGGCCCTGCCTCTCATCCGACTGACAGCTCCTGAAGGGCAGGCACGTAGCAGGTGCCCAGCGAAGGAACAAACGAGTGCTCTAACACCAGGGGGTAGAACCATATCCCCTGGAGGTCACGGCATAGTCTGTGGAAATTGCTCCTAACCAGGACACCAAGGTGTTTTCAGTGGGAGCGTGTTGTGAACTGCATTTTACAACAACTCTGGGCTGTTTTGCAGAGAAGAGCTTAGAGCGGGCAGAAGCAAAGGCTGCTGTAGAGGGGAAATAATGGGGTTCTGGTGAAGGTAGGGGCAGAGGAGATGAGAAGGTAGAACATATATGTGTTTGGGGAATCACACCATCAGGATGTGGTGATGGATTGGACATGAGGGTGACAAGAGACCTCTCACTTGGGACTGACTGACTCATCATCTCTCACTGCATCATGCAGCTGGATTCCCTGTGTTCGGGTCACTTTATCTTTTCTGCTTCTGGCCCCAGAGTGCTTCATAGCCCTTGGTTGTTTCCCTCTCCTTGTAAATCATTCCCTTGATTAAACTCTCTTTGTGTAAACTCTTCTTTCTGAGTGCTCCATCCATCTCCTGTTGGGACCTTAACTGATACTCTGAGTCATCCGCCAAACCTCAGCCCAGCCTCTCCTGCTCTGTTGAGTCCTTCCTTCCTTACCTGTCCCCACCAGGGCTCTGGACAGACGCCCACTCTTCGACTCTGTAACTCCCTATTGCTTAATATTGTTCTCTGTGTCTTCCTTTCTCTTGGTAGTGAGAACTTACCTTTGCAGCGTGGGGAACCACCACCATCACCACACTCAAACAGAATGTTTTTATCACCCCTTGAACTTCCTCAGTCCTTTTGGTAATCAATCCCCTTATCTTGCTCCCGGTCTGTGGCAACCATTGATCAGCTCCAACGTTTTGCCTTTTCCAGAATGTCATGCAGATGCTATAATACAGTTGCCTTTTGTGTCTGGCGCAGTGCTTCTGAGAGCGTCCACATGGTTCCGGCATGTGTTAGTAGCTGGCTCCTTTCTGTTGCTGAGTATTAGTCCCTGTGTCTGGATGACCCACAATCTGTTTATTCACCAGATGATGGACATTTGGGTTATTTCCAGTTTGGGGTGATTATGAATGAAATTTCTGTAAGCATTACATAGGATTTTTTGTGTGTGGATATATGTCTTCATTTCTCCTGGGTGAATACCACAAGTGGATTACAAGTCATAGAGTAGTTGTATATTTAACTTCTTAAGAAAATATAAAAGCTCCCCGTCCTTGCCAGTATCTGTAGGTCAGGTTTAGTTTAGTTTTTTTTGTTTTTTTTTTAAATATGTATTTTATTTATTTATTTATTTTGACAGAGGAGAGAGAGAGAAATACAGAGACAGAGAGAGAACTGAAGTGGGGGAGCTCCCAGTTCAGCATATGGTTCCGCACGGGCCGGGACCGGGATTCGATCCTCGGTCCCCAGCGCTGCAAAGTGAGCGCCTAACCCACTGAGCCATCCCGGCTTCCCCTAGTTTTTGTTTTTAAAAAATTTTTTAAAGATTTAATTTTTTAAATTTACTGTTTGAGAGAAGGGGAGAGAGAGGGAGAAAGAGAGAAGGAAGGAAGGCCTAGAGCAGTCTCCAAAGTTGTACATCGTTAGTTGTGACATGGTTTCATTCCACACAGGTGGATGTGGGGCCACAAGGGGTGGGAACGGAACCGGCGGCCTCCTGTGTGGGAGGTGAGAACCTTCACTGTGGAGTTTAGCATATGAGGTTGCACGGGATGGGGCCAGGAATCAAGTCCTGGACCTTACCATGCAAGGCCAGTGCTCAACCGCTGAACTATCCCAGCATCCCCTGGTTTTGTTTTTTAACCCATTCTAATGGGTATGTCATTGTTATCATATTGTGGTTTCCATGTGCAGCTCCCTAATGACTAAGATTCTGAATTTTTCATGTCATTCTGGGCTGGAATAGGGTTGTGTGATTTGGAGAGTGTACTAGATTTTTTTTTTTTAATATATTTTTATTTATTTATTTATTTTGACAGAGGAGAGAGAGACAGAGAGAGAGAGAGACAGAGAGAGACAGAGACAGAGAGAGAACTGAACTAGGGGAGCTCCCAGCTCAGCATATGGTTCCGCACGGGCCGGGGCCGGGATTCGACCCTCAGTCCCCGGTGCTGCAAAGTGAGCGCCTAACCCATTGAGCCATCCCGGCTTCCCCTGTACTAGATTTTTAAAAAATGCCAAATAAAGGTACCATTCATTCACTATCTCAGAGCGATAGGCAAAGCCTCGGAGCCTGCCCAGGACTTCATCCAGGGCAGGAAAGCAGACCTCCGGAGCAAGGACAGAGCGATCCTGTTTACTGTGCCCATTGGTGCACATGGCGATACCCTGCCCTTCCTCCCAACCTCCACACCTGTCCTAACCTCACACCCGGCCTTTGTGCCCCTTTTCTTGCTGCTTAGATGATGCAGCCCTCAATTTTCACCTGTGGAATTCCCATGTAAGCTAAATGCCACCTCCTTTTGATTTCTAGAAGTTTCCAGACATACCAGGTAGCACGCAAGATGATGTTGCGGGAAAAACGCAGCCTCTTTTGGGTCCAGAGTTAGATTTGCTTTTTTGGGGGGCTTTGTTCCTTACTAGTTAGTTGCGCAGCTTTGGGCAAGTCACTTAAATGTAAACTGTGGATAATACCTACCTTAGAGGTAGGGTCTGTGGTTAGAGATATTGCTATCACACTGTTGTTATTAATTTACCTCACACGCCTCACTGGGCTGAACCATGGCTGATTCTTTCCTTGATTCTCTCCCTAGCGAATTGCTCAAGGACAAGACACTGTGACTTCCTTCAGCCCCTAGGCCCCTGCCCCAGACACAGTGTTGCTAAGTACCAGTCCCTGAACACGTTTGTGGCAATGGGTGGACTTAAAAGGATTTTCAGGGAAGGCGCGGCCAGGAAGGAGTTGTGGGACCAGGATGGACCTCTCGCTGTCACCAGGTCCCCGAGCTGCTTTTCTGGAGGGAGGAGGGAGGAGGGAGCCAGCCTCCCTTCCACTGAACAAATGGCTGGGCCTGGGGCTGTCTGGACAGGTGGGTTTGACAGGTCAGAAAAAGGGGAACCAAGAGAGCAGATGCTTAGAAAAAAAAAATATATAAAATAAAAAGAGTGGGGAGGGCAAGGATCGACAAGGAAGGAACTCAAGGGAGAGGGCAGGCTGAGAAAGCGCGGCCCCGTGATGGCGTGGGAACCACGGGGAGGGCGGGGACGGGAGGCTGGAGGGCTGCGGGCCCTGGAGCCGGAAGGAAATGGGAGCGATGGAGCGGGCACGACGCTGGAGGAAGGGCGCCGAGGCCTCGGCTGCAGCTGCGAAGGCCGTGAGGCCGGCTGGGGTCGGAAAGGCCGGCTCCGCACGCCTGGAGCGGACCGTGCGGAGCGCGGCAGGTGCCGGGGGGCGGGGCCTGAGGGGCGGGGCCAGCAAGGGGCGGGGCCTGAGGGGCGGGGCCGGCTCGGGGCCGGCGGGCGGGGCGCGCCTGTCGGCTCCTGCGAGAGCAGCGGGGGGCCGCGGAGCTGGAGCTGGATCCCGAGCCGGGGCCCGGGCGGGAGCCGGGCCGGATTGGGCTCCAACGCTATGGGGTCGGCCGACTCCAAGCTGAATTTCCGAAAGGCGGTGATCCAGCTCACCACCAAGACGCAGGTGCGCCCGGGGCCCCGGCGTCCCCACCCACCTGCCCGGCGGGGGGCTGGGCAGGGCCGGGGGCTGCGCCAACTTGGTTTACCCTGAGATGGGGGGACCGGCGGTCCCGGAGGGTGACAACGAGGCCAGGGCCGGAGCCGAACCCGAACCCCTTGGCCTATACCCCAGAACTCCATC
Organism: Craseonycteris thonglongyai; assembly: GCA_004027555.1. Taxonomy (NCBI): domain Eukaryota; kingdom Metazoa; phylum Chordata; class Mammalia; order Chiroptera; family Craseonycteridae; genus Craseonycteris; species Craseonycteris thonglongyai. The sequence goes on along the minus strand of PVKE010000039.1, from coordinate 251,440 downwards.
CCGAACCCTAGTCCCCCATCCCCAGCCTCCTCTCTCGGGAACATCCTTCTGCCCCTTAGGCTGACGTGTGCCTACTTCCCGAGCTGGCGTCGCCGCTGTCCGCCCCCTGTCCCTCCCCCACCCCCTCCGCTCCTCCAGCCTTGCATCTCCAGCCTCTTCCCGTCTGCACCCACCCCTCACCTCCCTGATCCCCTCCCTGCCCCTTGGTGCCCGCGGGTCCCGGACGCACAGACCCGGCTGACTCAATGCAAACAAAGCCCGCTGGCGGCCGCCTGGGTCGGAGAAACAGCTGGTGTGCGGAGGCAGCGGCCTGGCTGGGCCCAGGTCAGGCACACATGGCTAGGAAGGCCCAGGTCTGCCCGGGGACACGCACAAGAGCAGCGGGCATCACTGCAGCCTGGCAAAGGGACCTGTCCCCAGGCCTATGGCGGTCCCTTTGCTAGCTGGGACCACCGCTGCAGGGGGCGCCTCCTCTGCCACCCAGAGGTGGGGATGGCTGTGTGGGTTGTACCCGCTGTTCTCTGGGTCAGGGCTGAGAAACCTCCAGCTTGCGCTTGGCCTGCTGATGTGGGGAGTAGGAAGGGGTGTCTTGCAGCGTAGACCCTGCTTGCACGCTCCCGAGTCTACAAGTGGCACCAGGGGCCACCTCCTTGGCCCTGACAAGCAGGACCTGGCCTCAGCAAGGCTGCTTCTTTGCCCACCCCTTCTCACCTCGCCCCGGGAACCAGGTGCTAGCCACAGAGGTGCCAGCCCTGACCTCCCAGATCCCCCACTTCCAGGGGAGTTAGTACCCGCTGCCATCTGGGACTTTCCTCTCCCCCCACCCCCACCCCCACGCGGCTGCTCCCCAGGGCTCTCTCTCGCTCTTGGCAGTTAGAATGGGATTGAGTGAGCCATGTCCCCAGAGCCAGCTGGTCACAGCTCTGGAGGCCAGACCTCTGGTCCCACCCTCTCTCGTTCCCATGAGAGAAAGGTCAGGTGCCGGTGCAGGTGCCGGCAAAAGCTCAGGGGCCCCGAGTCCAGCCCCAGCTGAGAGGCATTTGACAGAAACCAGACCTTGCTTCTCACCGCTTCCCCCAGGGCTCCTGATCAGTTCTGGCATGGGGTGGGGCTTCTAGGTCTGTGGGTGGCAGGTGGGTGAGCCCCTCCATGTGGGGCCACAGAGAGAGGAGGGAGGGACGGAGGGAGGCTCCCGTGTTTACCCACCTTCAGAGGGAAACACGGTGTTGGGGAAATGAACTATGGACGGCTGTTGGCTCAGCGGCCAGGGTCCTTTGCTGGGCTAGCAGGATGAGCACAGTAGGTCCCAAGGGATCTGGGTGGACTAGATTCCTACTTGCTCCAGCCCTTCCCCACCCCCCTTTCCAAAATACCTCGATGGAGCTGACTGAGGTGGTTCTGTCCTGTTTCCCACCTGAAGACAATGTGTTGGCTTAGAGCAGGACCTGAGCCAAAGACCAGTCTGGGGGTCTCCTTCCAGGGAGCCCTGGGGCCCTACAGGTGGGAGTGGGCCTAGGCCACCTGGAGGGAGAGACCCTAAGGAGCTGAAGCCTCGGAGCCCTGTGTAGTGAGCTGGCTTAGACCGCTTGGGAGTGAGGACCAGACCCCAGATGATCATCCCAGAGTTTGCCACTCTGCCTCCCAAGGGGATTCAGGCCAGTTGTCCACAGGGTGTGCTCCAGTCCCGGGCCCTTGGAGGCTGTGCCGTGAACACGGAGTTTTGCTCTGGGCAGCAGACAAGCCAACCCTGCACCTTTCCTGCCGCCGGGGCCCGAGCTGTCTCTGCTGGGCCTTCCCAGCCTTCCTGCACTGCATCCTGTTTTCTTCCTGCCCTGCGCTGGGCCTGACGCTGGGCCTGAGGGGCAGCGGCTTTGGCCGTGTTTCCCGAGCCTTTCCCGGGTAGGTGGGGCCCTGGAGGGGAGACGTTCTTGGACCTGGGATCCTCCTTCAGATCCTGCGTGGTTGGCGGTTCTCTGCTGTCAGCCAGGATGAGACCTGGTGGGTCCATGTGTACACATGTGCACATGTATGTGTTTGTGAATGCTGAGGTGACACGGTCCTCCCAAACAGGCCACCCTTAGCAGTCTGGAGCACTGCTGGTCTGTCCCTCTTCCCCCCAGTGAGGTTCAAAAGATGCAGCTGGTCCCCCAGGCCTGTGTGTGTGTGTGTGTGTGTGGGGGGGGGGGTCTGGCCTGCACCATTTTGGCAGTGCTGGGGTAAGACTATCTGGTTTCCCCCTAGGGTCGCCTAGTGCCTATGGAGGTCTGCCCACCTCCAGCAAAAATGCTTTTTTCAAAGAGTGTTTTAGAGCTTCCTTGGGTTGGGTGGAGCCCAGCTGGGGTCACCGAGGAGGCAGGGCTAGGCCATATCCCTCCCTCAGAAGCCTAAGGGGCCCCAGTGACCTTGGCCAGTTCCTGTGGCATCAGGCTAGCCTGGGATGGTCAGGTAATGGGCACCACTCTGAAGTGTCCAAGCCACAGCGGGACTGGGAGAGGAAGTTCATTTGGGGATGGAGGAGGTGAACATCATTACTCTTGAAATTCAAGGCCAGCTCCCATAGCTGGGACTTTCCTGTACTTCCAGGCTGGGCTGGTGAACTGGCTCAGAGGTGAAGTCCACTGGTGCTCAGCTGAGCTTCTGTCCCTTTAAGAGGGTAGTGTAGAGACAGGAGCTTCCCAGAGGTGCCCCCACATTGGGGCGAGGACTCCACATGTTTTCTGGGATGTCCTTTCCTGCCCCCACCCCGAGGTACCCCTGAGCCCAGTGAGTGTCAGGGCTGTCCTGGCTGAGGGCTCGAGGGCCAGCAAACCCCAGCCCCAGGGCTCCTCCTTTGGCCTTTTGTTCCTGTCCCCCAGCTAACTCGCTCTACCAGTTCTGGGACTGAGCAGGCCCTGGTGCCAGTTCTGTCCGGAGAGCCAAGGCCACACACGTCCCTGAGCGTGGATGGCGGCCTTGCTTGGGGAGTGGGCCAGGGCGTACCTGGTCCCTGGTGAGGCTTGTGAGCCCAGCCCTGAGTTTGGACAGCCCCACTGGCCCTCAGTCCTGCCCAGTGACTGGGCTGAGGTGCTCTTGGGGGCTAATCACAGCCTTTAGCTGAACAAATACTAGCTGAATGTCTGCCATAAGCCTCGCCTGGGAGGTCAGGGAAGAGGGCCTGTGGCAAGGGCACTGACCCCTCTGGAGTCGAGGTCTATGATGAGTGACAAGGGGGTGGGGGGTGGCAGATGGGGTTGCAACGGGGGAGCAAGCCCCTCAGTGCAGAGCGCTGAGAGATTTCTGGCAAGAAGTGGCGTCAGAAAGTTGAATTATGTCTATTTAAAAAAGTACACACACACGTGCACACACACATTTCTGATGAGAAGAGTAATGTTTCTTGCATGTGGATTGGTGGTGATAGGGGGGTATCAGAGAAGGGAAAAGCCTGAGTTGATTGGACCAACCAGGAAGGTGTCTTATAGGAAGTGCTTTCAGCCTGGCCCCTCAACAGATGAACATTCAACAGGGGGAAAAAAAAAATGGTAATACAGCACTTACAGAAAAGTATAAAGAAAAGGGAAAACCAGCCAGAGAGATCATTGCTGTTAACGTGCTGTCATTTTCTCTAGGCTCTTAGTACTGTGTAATTTAACACAAAACGGTGACCGTCCCATAGCTTTGTGTCTTGTTTTTTTCCCGTAACAGTGCACTGTGAGCACTTCCTATTCTTTGACAGTTCTTTGGCTGTGTGGCAGTCCGTTGCATGAGTGTGCCTTGACATTCTAAGCACCCCCGATCCTTGGTTATGTAGGTGGATGCCAACTTTTTACTTTTATCAACAATAACACTTCAGTAAACAGCCTTCTACTCATCACTTACTTAGGGAAGACTTCCAGAAGTGGCGTCTGATTCACCTGGGCCACCTCTGTGATTCAAAAGGCATGAGTGTGTTGAGGGCACATTGCCTCAATGGGACAGCGGCACTTTGGAATGTGTGAGGAGGGGGGAGTCTAAGCGAAGGCGAGAAGAACAGATGGAAGGCTGTTGTAGGGGTAGTAGGTACAGGCGTGCACGCACGTAGGTGTGTTTAGGTGAGGTCTTGGCTGACTGGCTGGGGGTCTGGACTCAATCCTGCAGAAAGTGGGGAGTCCTAAAGGTCTTTTTCGAGGGAATTACGCCTTTGGTGCTGTGCTTTGGATGTGGGTTGGGGGCAGTGTGGAGGCTGGATTGAGGAGGTGACTTTGGAGGAGGGCCCTGTGGTAAGAGTAACCCAAACTCCAGCGCGGCTGTGCACCTGGAGGGGCAGGTGGGCTCAGAGAACCATGGGGTTGACTCCTTTGGATTTGACATCCGCTGGGTATGCCGGGAGAAGGTGGAGGCTGCGGTGAATGGAAATGAGCACATGCCCCCTTGTCTTTTTCTGAGACGTGGTGGCCCAGCCTAGTCTGGTAACTGGGCACGTCTTAGTGGTGTGGCCTGGGGAGCTCCCAGGTGAGGTGACCTGACCACAGGAGGATGGTGACTTACCCAGGGTCACACAGTCCCTCAGGGACTGGATTGGGCTTTGGCTGCTGAACTCGGTGCCCAGCTGACCCCTGACTATCCATGCCACCTGTCCCCAGCCTTTCTATGCTGGCGGGGCTCATGGTGGCTGAAGGATGTCCCCCACAGCGGAATGCTCCAGCAGGGATGGAGTAGGGGGGCCATGGCTTCCTTCTTGGGGGGGCTACAGGTTGTGCAAATGGTGGGCCTGTTGGTAAGGGACTGGATACTGGGTCCCCCACAGCCCGTGGAAGCCACCGATGACGCCTTTTGGGACCAGTTCTGGGCCGACACAGCCACCTCGGTGCAGGATGTCTTTGCGCTGGTGCCGGCAGCAGAGATCCGGGCCGTGCGGGAAGAGTCACCCTCCAACCTGGCCACTCTGTGCTACAAGGTGAGGGCGCCCAGCTCCTCACTGCCCCTCCCAGCGGAGCCATGTCCCACCCTCTTGGGGAGGCGGCAGCTGGCTCAGCCCTGTGGTCCGAGGGGCAGGCACGCTGGACATCCCAGCCATCCAGGGGTGGGCCGTCCTGAGCCTTCTGCAGCTTCTCCCCACTGCCTGAGCTCTGGTTCTGGGGACGGGACTGTGGCAGGCACCCCCTGTGAGGGCTTCCTCCGGGCCAGACCTTGCTGACTATGTTCTGCTCATTTAACTCCCCCTCTGCGTTGGGTCCTATTAGTGACACCACTTTACAGATGAGGAAACTGAGGCTCAGAAGGTGGTCACTAAGCTGGGCTCTCACTCCCTGATGGTTGAGTCTGCTCTCCGGCCCACGTGCTGTCCTCCTGGGCTGGCTGATCCCGTCTGGGATGAGACCTCTCCCCCTCTGGACTCTGGGTACCCATCCTTGTGCCAGGGCCCCACTCCCCATGTTTCCGGCGTGCCCCTCTGCCCATCCCGCAGGCTGTCGAGAAGCTGGTTCAGGGAGCCGAGAGCGGCTGCCACACGGAGAAGGAGAAGCAGATGGTCCTGAACTGCAGCCGGCTGCTCACCCGCGTGCTGCCCTACATCTTCGAGGACCCTGACTGGAGGGGCTTCTTCTGGTCCACAGTGCCCGGGGCAGGCCGAGCAGGGGTCTGTGGGCTCGACCATGCCAGGGCGGGCTGGGAGGTGGGCTTGTGGGGGCAGGGAGAGGACCAGGGTCGCCGGCCACATTCTCTAAACCTCTCCTGAGGTCTGGGTACAAGGGTAGGGGGAGTGGGGGTCAACTGCGCCCTGTGCCCTGGGCTCCACTCCCACAGGGGTCCCCGCCCCTACAGCTGGGCCTTCCTCCTCCCTCTCCCACCCACCCCCTGGGCTTATCTCTAGGCACCTGGCCAGGGGTTGAGTCTCCAGAGTTTCGGGGACATGGACTATCTCCTCCCAGCCAGAGGTCCCAATCCCACTGCCCACTACGTGTCCTTCTGCCCCAGGAGGTTTGGGGAAACTGGAAATCCACTTGCTTCCCCTGTGTCTTCCTTCATCCCTCTGTTTGCGGTGCCTTTTTGGGCCCAGACCCCATCCTCCTCCCACCCCCCTAGGTCATGGGGCCCCTCTCCTTGGCCAGCTACCACTGAGCTGGCCCCCGGGGTGATGTGTCCCAAGCAGGGAGAGGAGGAGGAGGAGAATGCCCGGCCCCTGGCTGAGTCCCTGCTCCTGGCCATTGCCGACTTGCTCTTCTGCCCAGACTTCACTGTCCAGAGCCACCGGAGGACCAGTGTGGTGAGGGCCCCCCGAACCCTGCCCCTGGGCTGGGGAGTGCTCTGGCCCTGGGCGGGGGCTGGGTGAAGTCCCTTTGGGCAGGATGCGCAGGGGCAGAGGCTGCTCTGGGAGGGCTGGGCTGCCTGGCACGCCTGGCACGGGAAGAGGGTGGTGGCTGGCATAGCTGGCGTGGAGCCAGGTGGTGCCTGGCCCTGCCTCCTGCATCCGGGAGGCCGGGCACAGGCTCCCATTGTCTTCGCCTGGGGAGGGGGTGGGGTGGGGCTTGACTATAGGAGGTCTAGCTCTTCCCACAGGCCCATGGACTCGACCTTGAGTGTTCTCTGCCCCCAACCTCCACGTATCACCAGGGGCACCCAGTTTTATTCCCTCCCTCCCTCCCTCTCCCTGTCTCAAACTGAACGGAGCAAGTAGGGCTACACTGAAGCAATAGGAGGTTTCGAGCGGTTGAGAACGTTCGTTTCTTCCCTTGGGCATGAGCACCTGGGGCATTTGGAGGGTCTGTCTTTGGGATAATATGAGGGTCTCCGCCCCCCAGGTGGGCCACCCCCAGCCTGATCTCCCCCCGCCCCTGTCTCCAGGACTCAGCCGAGGACATCCACTCCCTGGACAGCTGCGAATACATCTGGGAGGCGGGCGTGGGCTTCGCTCACGCTCCGCAGCCCAACTACACGCACGACATGAACCGGTGAGCTCTGGGGCATAGCTGGGCCCCGCGGCCCCTGAACAGCTCAGGGAGGGAAGCAGGCGTGGGGTCTTACAAGGAGACCCTGCCCACGCGTGACCCCGCTTCGGCCTCCCCGGGATAACAGGAGGTGGTTTCATGAAGGCGAGCTGGGCTGGGCGGGTGCGCATGCAGGGCCTCCTGGGGAACTGGGACCCTCCCGTGCTGAGCCCTCGCCCGTTACCCTTCCTCCCCAAGCATGGAGCTGCTAAAGCTGCTGCTGACGTGTTTCTCCGAGGCCATGTACCTGCCCCCAGCCCCGGACAGTGGCAGCACCAACCCGTGGGTGCAGTTCTTTTGTTCCACGGAGAACAGGTGAGAGCCCCCTGCGGCTTTTCTCTCCTTTCCCTTCCTCCTTGTTCCAAGCAGCTCCGAGCTGAGGCCACGCTCGGGCGCCTGTGAGTCTTATTTGAGGGGAGAGGATGCCTTCTGGTGGTGATGACCTGTAACAGCCACAGCTTATGCTAGCGCTGTCCAATGTCCCAAGGCGAGAGGGGGCGGTCCCCTGGGTGACTGGATCCTCCATCTAATATAATGAAGCTTCATATGCAATTTAAACATCTCTAGTACCAACATTAAGAAGGTAAAGACGGAACAGGTGAAGTTAGCTTTAATGATATGCTCCATTTAACCTAATATACCTGGAATATTAGCATTTCACATGTACATCCCTTGTGATGCGAAAGTTTCAAAATCAGGTGCTGCACTTACGCTACATCTCCAGTTTGGACCAGCCACATTTGAAGCTCTTGGGAGCGATCTGTGGTTTGTATGGAGCGAGAGCAGTGCAGTTTAGACCGTGGGTGGGGAGGGGATGTAACGAACACTGTGAAGGATGGGGGACCCCGGCCTGAGTGGGGGTGCTCACGGATGAGGGGGGGCTCGTATGAGTACAAGGAGGTGTCACAGGGTGGGATTGAGTATTTGGAGCAGATGTGCGCAGCCCAGCTGTGCCCAGCGCAGCCCTGCTCACTCACCCGCTTACTTCCAGACTTTAATGCCCACATGGCACACCTCAGCCTTCAGGTTTCCTGGCCTCCTGTCCAACCTTTAAAAAGGTTTTTTCCAGGCAACCAACCGGCCACACCTTGCCACTGGCTTAACCTCTCTGGGTCTCCGTTTCCTCATCTGTAAGACGAGGAGCTTGACCCCTGACATCTTACAAATCTCAGATTGGAGTCACTCTGTGGCCTGGGGGCTGGGGGGCTGAGTGTGTGCTCTGCTTCCTGAGGGGAAGCCCACTCCCTGTGGGCCTCCAGCCCCTTCCCTGAAGCCCCGGGGGAGGGTACCTGCCCCTCAGAAACCTGGGGGCGTGTCATTATACACTTGTCCAAGCCAAGGGTGAACGTTGATGGGAACTCTGGACTTTGGGTGGCTTTGATGTGTTCATCTATTGTAACAATAGACGGGGGAGGCTGTGCGTGTGGGGGGGCCAGGGGTTCTGTGGGAAATCTCTGTAGCTTCCTCAAATTTGCTGTGAATCTTTAAAAAAAATAAAAGCTTAAAAAAATAATAAGAGGGGGGAAGCCAGGATGGCTCAGTGGGTTAAGCGCTCACTTTGCAGCACCAGGGACCAGGGATCGAATCCCGGCCCCGGCCCGTGCGGAACCATATGCTGAACTGGGAGCCCCCAGTTCAGTTCTCTCTCTGTCTCTGTCTCTGTCTCTCTCTCTCTGTCAAAAATAAAAATAAATAAATAAAAATATATTAAAAAAATAATAAGAATAAAAGAAGCATAGGCTTCAGTCCCTAGGGGAAAACGTAAGGGGTGGGACATGAGTTCCTGTAAAGAGCCTCTCCTGATTGGCCATCCTATTCTTGGTGATACATTCCCCCTGCCCCAGGCCCAGCCTGGAACAGGTCCCAGGTGTAGTTAGGGATGAGGAGGAGCCCTACTCAGGAAGGGACGAGCCGCTGGTCCTGCCCCCCAGCCCCCAACCCAGGGCTGGCACTGAAGCTTGTGTTGACTGAGGGGCAGCTTGGCTGACCCTCCCACGTGGCTGGCGTGGACAGAGGGCTGGGCCCAGGGGCATCTCCTCAGCCTTGCCCCTCTCCCTCTGCAGACACGCCCTGCCCCTCTTCACGTCCCTCCTCAACACCGTGTGTGCCTATGACCCGGTGGGCTACGGGATCCCCTACAACCACCTGCTCTTCTCTGACCACCGGGAACGCCTGGTGGAGGAGGCAGTCCAGGTACTCATTGTCACCTTGGACCACGACAGCGCTGCCAGCATCAGCCCCACCGTGGATGGCACCACTACAGGCACTGCCATGGACGATGCTGACGTAAGAGCCGGACGGGGAGGGCAGGGGCCCTGCCAGCCTCTGGGCGGGGGGCACCCCCTCCAGCAGAGCTGGGCGAGGGATACCCAGTGGGCACCTGGTGGTGAGCCTAGGGCTGTCTCAGGTCAAGGAGGCAGTACTGCTGGCACCTAGGCCTGGGATCGGGCCAGAGGGTGGGGGCACCTGCTCACCCCCTCCCCCGCCTCCGGCAGCCGCCAGGGCCCGAGAACCTGTTTGTGAACTACCTGTCCCGCATCCATCGTGAGGAGGTGAGTGGAGCACGGCTCTCGCTCTGGATTCTTGCTGCCCACCCCACAGCGGCTACAGTCCTGCGGGGGCAAGGGGAGGCTGAGGAGATGGGCGGGAGGGTCCTGAGCCCTCCGTGAAAGACCCACAGTCCCCATGGACTAGGGGCCACCCCAGGTAAGTAGTGACAGTAGAACTCAGGGTTTTGAGATACTGGCAAGGTGTAATGGCCTCAACCGGGTGACAGTCACTGGGAAGCCTTCCAGAAGGAGGTGGCTCTGAGGTCAAGTTTCTCAAAGGCCAGGGAGACCCAAGTGGATGTATCTGCTGACCTTGGGGGCACAGTGATGTGATCCCAACACTCTAACCTCTGCAGCGGTAACACGGGGACAGCAGAGGAATGGAGAGCAAAACAGGTGCTCAGTGAATGGCCCCTCTTGGCAGAGGGGAAGGAGCCCCTCCAGGCCAGCCCTGGACTCACCTTCCTAAGGGACGCTCCCCAAGATAGCTATTGATGACACCAGCATCCGGGCCTCTTAGGGTGGGGTCAGGCTCGGAGAACGAGGAGGCATTTGGGGGTGGGGCCTGGCCCCAGAAGGTGGAATTGCAGGGAGCTGGACTGGACAGACACCCACTGTCCCCCCCGCCGGCCCCCCAGGACTTCCAGTTCACGCTCAAGGGCATAGCCCGGCTGCTCTCCAACCCCCTGCTCCAGACCTACCTGCCCAACTCTACCAAGAAGATCCAGTTCCACCAGGAGCTGCTGGTTCTCTTCTGGAAGCTCTGTGACTTCAACAAGGTGGGCGGCCATGGTGGTTCGGCCCTAGGCGGGGAGCAGCCACGCTGGATAGCCCAGGGCCGGGGACAGGGGCTGGGGAGACTCCTGGAAGGGGAGAAGGTGGGGCAGAGCTGCCCCTCCCCCTGACCCCGCCTACCTGTTCCCTCCCCCTGCCCCCAGAAATTCCTTTTCTTCGTGCTGAAGAGCAGTGACGTGCTAGACATCCTGGTCCCCATCCTCTACTTCCTGAACGATGCCCGAGCAGATCAATGTAAGTAAGGCTGCGGTGGGCATAGGACGCGGTGGGGGTGGGCGCAGCTGGGGGGATAAATAAGAAGACAGGCAGGTCCCGTCAATCTTTCCCGCCTCCCAACGGCTCAGACCGGGTGCCCTGACCTCCCGCAGGGGCTTCTCCCAGCCCCCACTCCCGCAATCGGGGTCCCCGCCCTGGTCTGCCTTCCTCTCCACCCCACCCAGCGTGCCGACCCCTCCCACGCCCCCTGCCGCAGCTCGGGTGGGCCTGATGCACATTGGTGTCTTCATCCTGCTGCTTCTGAGCGGGGAGCGGAACTTCGGGGTGCGGCTGAACAAGCCCTACTCAGTGCGTGTGCCCATGGACATCCCCGTGTTCACCGGTACCCACGCCGACCTGCTCATTGTGGTAAGGGGACACCTGGGGGCATGGGGTGCTGTCCCTTTGGCTGAGTCTGGAGGTGGAGGGGACCCCATGGCTACCGCTCTGCGTCCCCACACAGGTTTTCCACAAGATCATCACCAGCGGGCACCAGCGGCTGCAGCCCCTCTTCGACTGTCTGCTCACCATCGTGGTCAACGGTAGGGGGCCCAGAGCCCGCCTCCCCCATGCTGGCCACCAGGTGGCGCCAGCTCCCTGGCCCAAACCCGTCTTGTCCAATGCAGGCGGCCACCAATATACTGGCCAGTTTTCTAGTAGCCACGTTCAAAGCAACCACCACCAAAACCACCGAAAACGGGGGGATGCGCAGCTGGCCGGCCGGGCCCCAGGAGTGAGCCGAGCCCTCCCCCGCAGTGTCCCCCTACCTCAAGAGCCTGTCTATGGTGGCCGCCAACAAGCTGCTCCACCTGCTGGAGGCCTTTTCCACCACCTGGTTCCTCTTCTCCGCTGCGCAGAACCACCACCTGGTCTTCTTCCTCCTGGAGGTCTTCAACAACATCATCCAGTACCAGTTTGACGGTGAGGCACGCCCCAAGCCCCTGGCCTGGCCCTGGGGGGCAGGAGCCAGGGCATGTGGTGGGTGAGGACACCCACCTGTCTAAGGGAGCACAGCCTTCTGCCCCTGCCCCCCCCCCCGTTCATCCAATGTGCATTTATTGAGCACATACTGTGTACCAAGCCCCATGCTGGGGCAATAGGGAACCAAGCAGAGCGCTCCCTGCCCTGTGGAGCCCACAGCTGGGGATAGAGGCATGAAGGGAGGCTTTAAACAGATGGTCGCCCAAACAAGTCATCTTCGTGTGATGAGAGGGAACTTCTGAGTGGCAGGACCCCGATGGTTGTCACCGATGTTGGACTATCTGGTGTAAATTAGGGTCTTGCCACTGTTGGCTGCGTGGCTGGGGGCACATCGCTGAACCTCTCTGAGCCTGTTTCCACAGCTGCGAGATGGTCATAACAATAGTAGAGAGGTTCTATCTCAGAGGGTGTTGGATAATTAAGTAAAATAATCCACAAAGGCACCAAGCACAGTATCTGCTGCCTTAAATGCTAGTAGTTACTATATTATTATGTCCAAAAGAAGTAAAATGTGCACTGATGAATGAGGGATGAATGGGGGTCAAAAAGCATTACGGGAGGGACAGCAGATGCAAAGACCCTGGGGTGAGATGCTGAACTGAAAGCAGAACCGTGTGGCAGGCGAGAAGCAAGAAACCAGAGAGGTGGGCCAGGCAGCGTCTGTGTCTCCCCCCAAACCCTGGAGTGTGGGGGGAGGTGCAGGCATTCGGCATCGAGGGAGCACAGGCACACCCCATGTTGTCCTTCCTCCCCAGTGACCTGGTTCAGGGAGACAATACGGAACAGCTAGCTCGGTGTGGACACTGCATGTTGGGCCAGCCCCACTTTGCCAAGCGTTACCTCTTAGGGCTGGTGTGGGGGGTCTGGGAGGTACCAGGGAGCGGCACAAGGGGGGTTCATCGCGAGGTGGCCACTGCCCTGCCCCAGCTACCTCTCTTGGGCACGTCTCCATTCCCTGGGGTCCTCACCCTCCTGTCCTCCAAACTCCCGCTCCCAGGAAGCCCACCAGGGGGAGGGGACTTTGCGGGGCCTCCCTGAGGGGAAGCGTGCTCCCTTCCCACAGGCAACTCCAACCTGGTCTACGCCATCATCCGAAAGCGCAGCGTCTTCCACCAGCTGGCCAACCTGCCCACCGACCCGCCCGCCATCCACAAGGCCCTGCAGCGGCGCCGCCGGGCGCCTGAGCCCTTGTCGCGCACGGGCTCGCAGGAGGGCGCCTCTATGGAGGGCTCCCGCCCCGCCGCCCCCGCTGAGCCGGGCACCCTCAAGACCAGCCTGGTGGCCACCCCAGGTCCAGCTGGCAGGCGGCAGGGGGTCTGGATACGGGCATGGTTGGGGCGTGGGCAGGGTCTCTGCTGGTGCCCCAGCTCGCTGGGAAACTGAGGAGAGGGATGACAAGGGGGGTGGGGTCAAAGATCTTGGGGGGCCCCGGAGGGAAGCTTTGTGGGGGGACCAGGGCTCAGGCCTGGGTGTGGGCTCTGGGAGGGGTGGGTGCAGAGACCAGACATAACTTCTGTCAAGTGGGGGGAGGAAGGAGAGAGTCTTGGAGACGCTGTTGGGGAGAGCGCTGGGCAGGTGTCCTCACGCCCACCTGGCCCCCAGGCATTGACAAGCTGACGGAGAAGTCCCAGGTGTCGGAGGATGGCACCCTGCGATCCCTGGAACCTGCACCCCAGCAGAGCTCGGCGGATGGCAGCCCAGCTGAGGAGGTGGGCACCACGCTCCTGGAGTGGGGGGCGGCCGGGCCTTCCCCTTCTTCCTGGCCTCTGTGCATTGGGAGGTTCCCTGCAGCAGAGGGGTGGACATTATGGGGAGGGGGCTCTCACAGACCCCACCCTTGTGTACTGGTCACGGCTGAAGCCCTGGGAACTTCAGCCTCCTCATCCATCAGCCTTATCTGAGGCTGGGCTGGCGTTGACCGTAAACCTGTCACCAGGCTGGGCTGGGTGGGGCAGGGCCTGGGGCCCAGGGCAAAGGTGCTGGGCTGGGCTGTCCCCTCTGTTGGGAGTGAGCCCCCCATGCCCCGCCCCCGTACACGTGGGCCAGCAGGGGGACCTCACTGCCCTCCCAGGTTCCAGGCCATAGGAGGGGCTGGGAAGAGGGGCTGCTTCCCTGCCCTCTGCCCCCACCCTGTGTCCACTCCAAACTCTGTTCCTTCTCGGGGACCAGGAGCCCAGCCAGGTGTGGCGGGAGCAGCGACGACTGTCCAGCGCGTCAGCCAGTGGGCAGTGGAGCCCTACGTCGGAGTGGGTGAGGGTTTGGCCAGGTGGCACCGGGTCGGAGCTGGGTCGGGGCACCTGGTCCTAGAAACAGCTCCGTGAAGGGAATGTGTCCAAGTCCGAGGACCGGCCTGGGAGCCGGGCTCAGGGTCAGTCCTGGCTGGGTGACCTTGGCCTCTCCTCTGGCTGGGTTGCTTCCTCTGTGTGCAGCGCTTCAGCTGCCCACGTCACTAATTTCTGGATAAGTCACCCTTCCCAGCTTGCTTCCCTGAATCACTTGCTCAGTCTTCTATGTGTTTCCTGGGATCACCCCCCATGGCACTTGCATGTTCCTACCTGACGGTGCCATGTTGAGGATCCAAGGGGACAGTCTCTGGCACAGATACTTATGACCATGAAAACTAGTCACTGTTCCCGGGCACGGCCCCGTGCCAGCCCCTTGCTGCAGTAAGCGGGCGTGCTCAGTGCCCTGGGGAGCCTTGGGGTCAGGGGTCAGGCCTGCCCCAGAGCCTCTGGGCGCTTTCCCAGCGCCGGAATCCCGGCCCCTCCCGCAGGTCCTGTCCTGGAAGTCGAAGCTGCCGCTGCAGACCATCATGAGGCTGCTCCAAGTGCTGGTTCCCCAGGTGGAGAAGATCTGCATTGACAAGTGAGCCCGGGCTGGGGTAGCAGGTGGGCTCTGAGGACGGGCTCATCCCGGCTTGGGTGGGGGTGTGACCGGGAGCATGGGCCGTGGGGGTCCCAGGGGAGCCCCAGGCCCCCCTTGACCTTCATGGTGGGCTTCTCACATGAGCATGTTGGAGACGCCCCTCTCCCCGGCAGGGGCTTGACGGACGAGTCGGAGATCCTGAGGTTCCTGCAGCATGGCACCCTGGTGGGCTTGCTGCCTGTGCCCCACCCCATCCTCATCCGGAAGTACCAGGCTAACTCCGGCACCGCCATGTGGTTCCGCACCTACATGTGGGGCGTCATCTATCTGAGGTGGGCCCCGCGGGGTGCTTACCAACCTGGCGGGTCTGGTGTCCACCTGAGGGTCTGTCTAACAGGGCCCAGCTCTGGGTCCCACCATTGTAGTAGAGTTCATGCCAAGACAGTCAACCAGGGTGGTCCCGTCTTGCTGAGGGTGGGACATCGGGGTGTTACCACCCCCTAGCATCCCCCCTCTGTTCTGCAAGGCCTCCCAGCACCCAATGACAGCCCGCTCCCTCCACAGGAATGTGGACCCACCCGTCTGGTATGACACGGATGTGAAGCTCTTTGAGATCCAGCGGGTGTGAGGATGGAAACCTGTGAGGGGCAGAGGCCAGGGGAGGGTGGGGCCTGGTCCCCACCCCCAAGCTCCTCCCAGCCACGGTCCAGTCTGAGCTTTAAGTTACTATGATCAGGGCTGGGGGCTGGTAGGTGCCCAAGTCCTGGGTGGCTGGCCTCAGAGGCCCCGGGCGTCTGGGACAGTGGGGACTGGCTCGGACCTTCCCTGAGCACCCCCACCCCTGACCCTAGGAGCCCCCCAGAGCCCCTGCCGCACTCTCCCCCTCCAGACCTTCTCTGTGCTGACCCTCAGTGCCCACCCAGCTCCTGTGCTGCCCACCCCCAGAGGCCACCAGGTCTCTGCCCGGTGGGTTGCCCAAGAGGGAGCTGTGGGCTGTCCTACGAGGGCGGGTGAGGGGATCCTAGTGAAGCCTCCTAACCTGAAACCACCCGGCTGCATGCCAGGGTCCGAGGGGAAGGTGTGTGGCCAGGCTGCTGCGGGAGGAGGCAGGGGGCTGGCCCACTGCCAGTCAGATGGGGGGACCCCAGGCATTTTAGGGGTTTGGAGTGGGGTGTTGAGGGTCTCCTGTTGTGTTCTCCCAGGTCAGTGGCTATTGCCTGGTCCCTTGTCATTCAATAACAGGTAAAGGGAACGAGGAGGGGACAGCTGTTCAGCCTCCTGGCTCTGGCCTCTGGCTCTCCCTCCCCCACCTGTGTCAGTACAATCTTTGCTCTGTACAATCGGCCTCTTTACACAATAAACCATCTCCATGTCCTGGTTCTTTGTGCTTGGAGGGGCGGGTCAGGCCATGGCGCTTGTCTTGTCCGTGGCTCCCAGGGGCTCTCCAGGCCCCAGGTAGCCCCTGAGCGAGTTCCGGGGTCTTCCGGGGGCCTCTGCTTGCTCGTGCCCAGCTCTGTGGGGAAGGGCCGGGAGGCGTGCGCCGGGCCCAGCCCGCTGTTTGCATTGGGCTCAGGAAGATGGATGGGCTGTCACGCTCGCCCTTTCCGCTTGGTGGCTCAGAGGATCCAGCCGGTCTGGGGACCCAGCAGCCCAACGTCACAGCCCCTGTGGTTGAACCAGTTCCACAAAGTCACCTGGGGCTCCGTGTCTGAGAGATGGTGTGCAAAGGGCTGACATTCGAGAGCCCTGGCCCTTCCATCTCCCAAGGATCTGACACAAGGGTTGGTTCAGACCACTCCCTCAGCGCCCACCCCCGGACTAGGAATGGGTGCAGCCCAGCCCCTCGGCCACGCCCAGGGGAACCGTCCCTTCCCACCCTACCGGAGCAGCAGCTCTGTCCCTGGGAACAAAGCCACGAAGCCCAAATGTGATTAATCAAACCAACAGAGTTTATGGCAGTGCGAGAGAGCTGTTGAACCCTGCCTGGCAGCTAATTAATGAGCTCATTAGGTTGTGTCAGGAGAGGGGGGCAGGGCTTCCTGCCCAGCTGTGAGCTTCTAGGATGTCCTGGGCCGAGCCTGGACAGCAGGAACGAGGCAGACCCGAGGCCTGGCTGGGCAGGGGCACCCCCCTCCAAACTCCCCAGACTCAGCCATTTAGGGCTGGCCCTCCCACAGTAGACGCAGGTGGTGAGCAGAGGCAGGCATGTGCCCCCAAGGGCGTGAGCATCAAAGGCTCGGTGTCCAGGTTTTGCCCTTGGTCTTGGGCTGTGAACAGATGCCCCCAGCACAGCTGAGTGAGGCTTCAGAGAAGGGGAGGCTTTGGGGAACCCAGTCTGCCCTAGGCCCCCCTGGAACAGGGCATCCGCTTTGAGGCTCTGGACTACATTTTCCCAGCCTTGGTACTTTGGGTCCTGCCTTGGGTGGGTTCCTCAGGCAGCCTCAGGCCCCCAGGTAGACCTCCACCAGCCCCCCAACGGAGTGCATGCGGTAGAAGACTCCCAGAGGCAGGCCGAAGTTGACGATGGTGAACCACATCCGGTAGCCATAGAAATCCTTCTCCAGTCCGTTCTCGAACTCTGGGTGTATGCCGAACGCGGGCATCATCCACAGCTGGGGAGGGGAGGAGGGTGTTGAGTGGGGGAGGGGCGCCAGCTCAGGGGAGGCGCACCCCTCCCCCTCAGGCTCTCAGAGCCAACCCTTCTCCCCTCAAACCCCCCTCACCCAGGCCACAGAGTCTCCCTGCTGTTTTGCAGCCTGAACTCCAGACGCATGCGGTGCCCTCAGCTGTCACCACCCACGGCACCACTTGCTCTGTCAAGCAGGGCTCCCCTGTGCCCTGATCTTCAACCCCTTCTGCTCCAGATTCATCCGAGATTCTTTAGAAATCAAGGCACTTTCTGGTCTCTTCCTTTGAGTTCAGCGGTCGCCTCATTTGGTAATTCCCTAACGGGCCCCTTGGCTTCTCCCCAAACAAACGCAGACATCGTACACACTTGTCTAGAAAGAGCAGTCAGCTGCTGGCATTCATTCATGCCAGGCGCCTGGCGGGGACCTAGGGGACACTCTCTGCTCTCAAGCAGCCTAGAGCTTGAGAAAGAAGCACGTGTCAATCAAAGGCCTAAGTCAACCCCCCTGGGGGCCGTCCATGCACAAGAGAGAGAACTGAACTGGGGGAACTCCCCAGTTCAGCACACGGGTCCGCACGGGCCGGGGCCGGGACTCGATCCTGGGTCCCTGGGGCTGCAAAGTGAGCGCTCAACCCACTGAGCCATCCCGGCCTAAGTGAGGGTTTCCGGGGCCAAAGCTCCTGTCACTCACCGTGATATTGCAGAGGATGAGGAAGAGCGAGATCTCCTTGAGTGCCCGCCGCTTCCAGTTGAGGTGGCTGTAGGAGTGCATGTAGGCCCTCGAGGCCCGCCGCAGGCCCCGGCCCAGCTCCAGAAGCGAGCCCCTGCGGGGCGGTGGGGCGGCCGGCTTCCCCGCCAGGCCCTCGGGCGCCGCCTCCCACAGCGGGCGCCGGTGCAGGCCCTCGATGATGAAGAGGTTCTGGGCCATGTGCTGCAGGATCAGCAGCAGGGAGTAGGCCAGGATCAGGCGGTTGAGCAGCTCGTGGGGGCGCGTGGCCACGATGGCCACGATGGAGAAGTAGGCGATGCCCATCTGGCCCAGCGCCGCCCCCATCAGCAACACCACGTCCAGGCTGCGGGTGGGGTTCTTGAGTGTGTCCAGCTCTCGCTCCTCCAGCCCGTGGATGGCCGTGCCCGCCAGGCATGCCAGGCTCATGGCGGGCAGCACGGCAGCGTAGAAGGCGTAGTACAGGGTAAAGAACGGGCGGGCCACGGTGGGGCCTGTGGCTTCGATCTGGAAGAGCACGAAGACACACACGCCGGACACCAGGGCCAGCAGGCCCAGCAGCGGCCCGAAGAGGGTCCCGTGCAGGTGGAAGGGTGGGGCGCCCGCGTGGGCGCCGGCGTGGGGGGCCAGGCGGCGGCCCACGTTCTTCCACATGACGAACAGCACGGCGCAGCAGATGAGGCAGTACTCGGTACTAAAGGGGTAGAGCATCAGGTAGCCCTTCCGGAAGACCTCGCACACCGTGGCGTTCAGGCACCGGCAGGTGTTGGTGTCATTGCCTGGGAGGGGGCAGGGGGACAGGGGACGGATGAGGTTCAGGTGAGCCTTGCTCTGAGGAGGCCGCTGCCCAGATCAGTCCCACTCAGCCCCTGGAATCCACTGCAGGTGGAAGGGACCCGGCCACCCATTCCACAGGTGTGGAAACTGAGGCCCAGAGAGAAGCCATCAGAAATCACAGGATGGTCAGACCAGGTGCCAAGCCTACTACATAAAGAATTTAACTCGGGGAAGCTGGATGGCTCAGTGGGTAAGCGCTCGCTTTGCAGCCCCAGGGACTGAGGATGGAATCCCGGCCCCAGCCTGGGCTGAACTGGGGTGCGCTTCCCATGCGGGAGACCCTGTGCGGCCCCCGCCCACCTGTGTGGAACAAAACCATACGGAAAACCGATGATGAACAACTATGGAGCCCTTCCCTTCTCTCTGTCTCTCTGTCTGTCTGTTACAAACAATAAAATAATTCTTTTTAAACAATTTAATGCATGGTGTCTTTTATGCCAAATGTTACTTCTACAGATTACTTGTTGGGCACAACTTGTGGAATGCTGTTGCCAAAAGTGTGTAGCCTGAGTCTCATCCAGGCTTTGGTCCACGCCTCCAGTTTCTGGGAAAAGCAGGGGAGATGGGCAAACGTCAAACGCCACTCCTAGGAAGCAGCTTGACAAATCTGTGTCGTTAGGAAAAAAGACTGGAGCCAGAACAACCAGAGGCACTGAACGTTTGGACAAACCATCCTCAAAGACACTTCCTGGGCTGCTGCTGGGAGAACGTCAATAATAGATTTACAGAGAGGACGGGGTTAAGGAATTTTGTTAGAAATTAATCATGGCATTGTGATAATGCAGCGAAGTGTGCTTATTTCAAAGACAGGCATACTGAAAACCTTTCGAGATAAAATGCCATGATCTCAGTCATGTAAACAATTCAGCCCCAAACTGAAATAACTATGGCAAAGTGTGAACCAGTACTGCATCGGGGTGATGGGTATTTCTTGTTCTTCTACTCGGTAGGTCTGAATTTTTTAATAAAAAAAAAAATCTATGACGTCACTTGCAAAAAAAAAGTTCTCTTTGCACAGCTCTTTTGAGAAATGTATCCAGAGTGTAAAGAATGTGCAGTGTACAATATGCCCCGACCTATGCGGTGGGTGTGTAAATGCACGGGTGTGTTGGGAAGGCTTGGCTGTTCACAGGTCAGGATGGCGATGCCACCTGGGGGTGGGTGGGGGCTGTATACACACAGGTGTGGCTCAATCCCACAGGCAGCAGTGTCCCATGGAGGTTTATGGGACCTAGCCTCTCAGGGGCAGGCGGCATAGGCGGGGATGGGGTACACGAAACAACGCGGGTAGTTCTCTCTCCCCAGAAATCTTCCATCCCTCCCGATGTGTCCAGGCACCTACAATGGTATTAGGAAGACATTCCTTTCAGTCCTGAAGGCTTTTGAGTTTCTTGCAAGTAAAATACAAATCGCAGGGGTGGGGTGCATACCTGGAGTGAATAGCTCAGCCAGGCTTAGTGGTTAGCTTGCTGACAGATGGATGCGTGGAGCAAGGTTGCAGGGTGACTGACGGGACAGGCACAGCACGGGGACAGGATGGGTACTATTGGCAAATGTCTGTGTTCTGGGCAGTCATGATCTGGCCTCTGGAGTTTGCTTTGGGCTCTCTAGACTCACTGAGCCTCACCGTGTGTGTGCACGTGTGCATTCAGGCGGGGCGCTCATGGTCTCCTCCGTACCTGAGAACTTCTCCATGAGGGCACTGAGTTCCGCCTCGATCTCGCGATGCATGGAGTCGTTCGTGACAGCCAGGATCCACATCAGCAGGTTTGTGGCCAGGGTCAGCATCAGGCCACACCTGGAGGAGAGGTCACGCTCTGCCCACACAGCCTGGACAGCCCCCTGAGTGCCCGACCTGCACCATCACTGCCTTTGGGGTGACCACTGTCTCCCAAAGCCAGATCCCATTGGAGTCAGGCCTTTAGGACAGGACTTTAGGACTAGAGCCTGCCCGGGACCATTCCCAGACTAGCCCGCGGCCCCAGCGGCACCTGACCAGAGGAGCTGTGGGGGACAGGCACTGGTTGGGGAGCCCCAGAGTTGTTGGAGGAAGAGAAGGCGCCCCATCTTACCTAGTGAAGTTGGTCTGGACCTGAACACAGTCCTTACAGTGTTTCCAGAGAGTCCAGGTCTGAAAGAGACAAGGCCTTGAGCCCAGGGGCTGGGGGCAGGGATGCGGGTCAGACCGTGGGGGGTGTGTCCCAGTCGCCTGTGTGTATTTGCAATGGGAGAGACAATGAGGAAGTCTGGGTTGGACTCCTGGCTCCACTGTTTCTTTGCTGAGTGGCTTTGGGCTTCAGTCATCTCAGCTCTAAAGTGGGACTAAAATACCCACCTCTCAGGGCGATGCCTACCGACTAATTGAGGAAATAAAAACGATAATGCAGGAAAGCTGGGAGGGCTCAGTGGGTTAAGCGCTCACTTTGCAGCCCTGGAGCCCAAAGATCGAATCCCGGCCCTGGCCCATGCGGACCCATATGCTGAGCTGGGCTGTGCCCCCAGTTCAGTTCTTGCTGGGACCTATGTGAGAGGCTCCTGGCCCAGTTCCTGCCCTGTGCAGCCCTGTGCCCACCTGTGGAGTGAAACCATATGGAAAACTAATGCTGTCAACTATGGAGACTGCTCTGGGCCCTCTCCCTTCTCTCTGTCTCTGTCTCTCTCTGTCAAAAAACAATAAAAACAAATCTAAGAAACAATGATGCACAGTGCAAGGCTCAGAGCAGGCAGTCAGGAGTCACATGTTCATTATTAAGCGTAGCGCTGTGGGGGATGCTGGGGTAGCTCAACAGGTTAAGTGCTTGCCTGGCAACCCCGAGGGTCCGGAGATGGAATCCCGGCCCTGGTCTGTGCAAACCCATATACTGACATGCGGCCCAGCTGGTAAGTGCCGGATGGAGGCAAAGGTTCCGGCCTCCCATGGGGGAGGCCCTCAGTTCAGTTCCCGCCCTGCACGGCCCCACATCCACCTGTGTGTGGAATGCAAGTCTATCACAACTAAGGATGTACAACTGTGTAGACTGCTCTGGGCTCTCCTCCTTTTTCTTTCTCTCTCACCTTCTCTCAAACAATAAAATAAGTCTTAAAAAAAAAAAAAGAGTAGCTCTGTGTATCCAAGGTGTAGACTTAGGTGTAGAGTCTATTTGTCAGATAGGTCCAGGCAGATATATTTATAGGTGTCTGCATTTCAGGGACATGGTACATGAAGACAGGCATTTGTGGGGGGCTTGGTATGTTATTTGCCCATTCAGCTGTTTTCCAGGCATCAGCTGGAGTGCGTGTGCACGCAGCATGGACAGTGTGTGCCCAGCGCTGTGGGGACGGGAGAGGACCGGTACCTGGACGCCGATGAAGATGATCTCAATGGCGGGGAAGATGAGTTCCAGCTGCGACCTGCAGTGGATGTGACTCACGTCGTAGCCCACGCGGAAGACGTTGAGACACATGGTGCAGCTGCCGAAGAGCAGCAGGGAGCCTGGCAGGGCCAGGCGGCCATTGGCACCTCCCCTGGAATGGACCCCGCACCCCACCATCCACCCAGTCCCCCAACACTCACCTCGCACCCAAACGGGTCCTGCATGAGGGTCTCTGTAGAACACGGCGTGCAGCCGGCGGGTGGTGCCCAGCACGTAGCAGAGGAACCAGAGCAGGGAGAGAACCTTCAGGGTGGCCAGCAGGATCCACACGTCGCCCAGTGTGACGGCCACGTTGTTGAAGATCATGCTGCAGATGAAGGCTCCGCCCAGGAATACCACGTTGAGGGCCAGGAGCCCTGAGAAGAGCTGCCCGGCCTTCTGGGCCTGCCGGTCCCGCCGCAGTAGCAGCGAGAAATGCCGCACGAGCCAGGACTTCTGGCGGGGCGACACGTGGGCCCCTGCCTCCTCGGGCCCCATCTCCACGTGGTTGTCCTTGGGCTGGGCTGTTCCTGTCTCCTGTGCCTCTGGACAGGCCGCCGATGGAGCCTCAGCAGCTGCTGGGGAGCAAGGAGCCTGGTTGGCTGCCAGGCTGTCCTGGGATCAATCGCACGCCTGCTTCTAACTGCTGTGTGACGCAGGGCAAGCTTCTCTGTGCCTAAGCGTCTGCTGAGAGTGAGTGGGCACCGTCTGCTACCCTGCTGTGGGTGTGGCTGGCTCCCCTGAAGATCAGGAGTGCTTCCAAGGCAGAAACGAGGTCCTCCTTAACTTGGACCCTCCAGACTTGGCAGAGCGTGACAGTCAACCACGTTTGCTGACTGACGCTGGCATTTTTCTGGGGCACTTTCAGCACCAGAGCTGTGGACAGAGCCCCTTCCCATGAAAACTTTTCCACCCTGGTCCTGTGGAGGACTTTCCACACGACCTTTATCTTCCCTCCTAGGCTCCCCCACCCAGGTTGAGCAAGCCTGAGGTTCAAGGGGACACCTCCCTGTTTCTTTTCTCCCAGCCCTGACTGCTCCATCTTGCTGTTCCCAGATTCCCTTCCATCTCCCCAAGGCAAGATAGTTTCGTGCTAGGAGCCCAGATTCTGACATTTTCTGCCTGTGGGATCCTGGGCAAGCTACTTAGACTATCTGTGCCTTGGTTTCCTCACCTGTAAAGCAAATATACCACTATGAAATTGTGCCCGGTATCTAGGAGGTGTTCGATAAAGACTTCTTGAACAAATAAATGAAGGCATTAATGCATAATATCGACTTCATAGGGGTTTTATCCAAATTCAATGATTTAATTTATGTAAATGAATGTAGATGAGTGTCTGGCACGCAGAAAGCTCTCAGTGCATTTTCTTTGTGCATTTTCTTCCAGTTGTCTTGAAATCCCGGAGATACTGGAAGGGTCGGGACTATTGATGCATTTTGGGGGCAGTTTTTGCTTGAACTGCAAGTCTAGAGGGGACGCTGGAGGACAAGTTTCCAGGTCCTCTCCCTCCAGGGTCTTCGGTCTACATTCCCCGCCCCCTACCCGTGGGGGTTCAACCCCCAACAGCCGCTAGAGGGAGCCCTCAAAGTGGTGGATTCGGCCCATCCCCGTGGAGGGTGACTGCGGGAGGCGCGGTGCACTCGGGGGTCGCAGGGAGAGGGCGAGGGCGTTGGCCCCTGGCACGCCCTTCGGGGCGACGCCAGTTCAAGGCAGGGCCCGTACAACTGGTTTGTGTCGCGTTTGGAGGCGGGTGATGAAAGCCGCGGGGCCGTCGGGGCGCGGCACCCGGCTGGGAGCGCAGGGTCGGAGCTTCGGGATTTCTCTCCGAGCCGCTCGGGGAACGGCGGGGCCCGGGGCCGCCGCGGCACGTAAGGCTCAGACCAGGCAGCCCCAGCCCCACACCCCTTCTCCCGGCCACGCGGGGTTTTCTCTCCCTGGCCTCGGCGACCCCGTCCCGCTGTGCGCGCCTGTGCGCAGAGGGGAGGTGGGCGCGGAGCCGGGGTGGGCGTGGGGGGCAGGCGCTCGGGGCGCCCCCACCCCAGCCATCCTGCCCGCCCCAAGCCCTGCCACCCCTCGTCCACGAAGCCCGCCTTGGGGCCCTAGGAGGCGTATCACGGTGGGCTCCCTCCGAAAGTTCCGCCAGGGGGCCCAGGGCGCTCCGGGCCCTGCGGGCGCCGCCGGGGAGCCTTACCTGAGGCCTGGGCCGGCATCCCTGCCGGCTGACCACCGACTGTGGGCGCAGCACCGGTCGTCGGTCCGGAAGCAGCGCCCCGACCGATGCCCCCGACGCCCTCTGCCCGCGGGACTGCGCAGCCGCCGCTCGGGCTCTGCGGCCCATCGATTTTTCTGTTGACTTTGGGGATCTCATTAATCCTTCCTTAATTGCCCCGCCGGGGGCTCCGGCGGGGACGGAGCAGCCAATGGCGAGGCGGCTAGCTGGACGGGCGGGGCGCCGGCGGTGCAAACGCGGAGTTCAGGGTCAGGGGACCTGCTTGGCCACCGCCTCCCGGGTGGGGTGGGGTGGGGTGGGGTGGGTGCAATGTCCTTAGGCCTCAGCAAAGGCCTTGCAGGGTTCAGGCCACACTTTCCTCTGGCGGCCAAGCAGGGGATGGAGTCTTCAGGTCTGAGATTGCCTTTTCCTGTCCCCCACTCTGTACACAGGGCCAGGCTGCGGCCACCCCAGCGTGTTCCGGCACCTTCTCTCTCCCTAAGTCTTACAGGTGAACTTGGAGGCAGAAGAGACCCATTCAGTTAGGGCAGGAGGTGAGTCGCCCCCTCTGGCCCTCTTCAGCTCCTCCTAGGGCCTCTGAGACCCGCCCACCTCGTTCTGCTGGCGGGTCCAGGCACATTGTCCTCCGAAGTCCCCAGTGCCCCCTGCTGCTCCCATGCCAGCCCGACCCCCTTCTGACTGCTGGATACCAGTCCTTTTGCTGTTGGGCCTCCTTTTCCATCTCTCTCTGTTGGGTCTGACTTTCTCAGTCTGTCTCCCTGTTGTAGAGGCATTTCAGGGGCGGCCAGGAAGTGGGAGTGTGGGGGAAGTAGGGCTGCCAGTCTGCACCCCTAACTCCTCTTACACTAGACCAGCCCTGTTTATATCGATGTTATAAACTTGGCTTCCTGAAATACAGTGTGGTTCATCTGATGGGGGGAAAAAAACCTCCTGCCGTTTGAAAATTATTATTCTTAATAGAAAGGCTCTGGCTCTCTTTAGCTGTGTGACTCAGACAAGTCCCTTTAGATCTCTGGGCCTCAGTTTCCCTCTTTTGCCAAATGGTGGTTGGACTAGGTCAGTCCTCCCTAACCTTTCCTGTGTCATGGAACACATAAAAAATGCATGTGTCACTGGAGGATAAAGGGAAGAGAAAGGTGGCAGCTTGGGTGCTCTGCCCAGCCCCTCCCAGCCACCCAGACACTCATCGGTAACTGGTTTATAAATCAGACTTGGATCACCCACTGAAATGCTTGAGATGTGAAAATCTCCAGGGGCCTTTCCAGCTCTGACCCCCCAAGAGCCTCTCCTGTGACCATCTCAGGTGGGGCGGCTGAGACAAGACTTGGGGGGCAGGGAGCGAGCTGCAGGTTTATGCTCAGCTCTAGGCAGCAGCAGCAGGGGCCAGGTCACAGGGCTGGGATGAGGGATGGAATTGGAGCCACCTCCACTTCCAGATGTCTCCTGGTCCTAGGAATTCCACAGGAAGGGGTCACCCTCCCAGGCAACCCCATGCCCCAGGGTCATGCTGGGATGGATAGGCACATCCTGAACTCATCCTAGGGGAAGCCAGGATGACTCAGCGGGTTGAGTACTCGCCTTGCAGCCTCAGGGTCTGAGGATTGCATCCCGGCCCATGGGGACCCATATG
Organism: Craseonycteris thonglongyai; assembly: GCA_004027555.1. Classification (NCBI taxonomy): domain Eukaryota; kingdom Metazoa; phylum Chordata; class Mammalia; order Chiroptera; family Craseonycteridae; genus Craseonycteris; species Craseonycteris thonglongyai. Next base: position 225,606 of record PVKE010000039.1, on the reverse strand, counting down.
CTGAACTGAGGTGTGCTTCCCATGTGGGAGGCCCCCCAGCCTGGTTCCCTGTGGCCCCACGTCCACCTGTGTGGAATAAAACTGTTGAAAACTAATGATGGACAACTATGGAGATGGCTCTGAGCCCTTCCTTTTCTGTCCGTCTCTCTGTCAAAAACAATAAAATAAATCTTAAAAAGCAAACAAAACCTTATCCTGGAAATAAAAAAGACTTGTGAAAATTTCACTCTGGGGCCAGCAGGGAAGGGTGGCAATGTGGCACAGTGACAGCCAGCCTGGGGCACATGCCTGAGGGTCTCTGGGTGGGTGCATGAGCTGGGTTCCCCGCTCCATGTATCTGTGGGGGCTTCAGGACAGGACGTGGACTTCCAGCAGGCTGGAGACAGCGTGCGTGTGGTAGAAGATGTCGAAAGGCAGGCAGATGTGGACAATGGCTGCCTAGAGGGAGTAACCCTAGAAATCCACCTCCACTTTGTTGCTGAAGTGAGGGCGGGCCCCGAAGGCGGGCACGATCCACCTCTGCTCCCTGTCCTAAGGGAAAGGACATAGTGCACTACATAACCCAGCCCACCATAGCACACGCAGGTGTGTGCACACATGCACACACCACACACAGGGCGATGCAAATCAGGCTGACAAAACAAGGGGGCTTTGGCTGAAGCCCACCCAAGGGGCAGGAAGAGGCCCCATGCCTCAAGTTGGAAAGCCCTCATCTCTCATGCAAAGTGATCACAGCACCCTGGGTGCAGCCACTGAGCTGTGGACCAGGCACAGACCGGGTCAGATCCAGGTGGATATGAACACAGTCTTTAGCGGAGACTCAGAGGAAGTACGTCTGTGTTGGGAGGTGGTGAGATCGTTTCCTCTGCAGAACAAATTCAGCTAAACTCCCGAGCGCCCGCAGCCATGCACAGCATTAAGTTCTCTCTACCTCAGGACCCCTCGTACTAAGCTATTAGGTTTATTTTTGCGAAAATGAGACCAAGAGCTTTCTCCTTGGTGGCATGATCCATATAAAACAGCACTCTGTTCTTTAATGATTTGCAAAATGTCACCCACAAAACTCTCTGGTCTTGGTGTTTGTTGTTTTGCAAGGTGGAGGTCAAGTAGAGTTTTGACTGTCAGGTTATTTATTCCTCGGAGCAAAGCCAGCCTCAGGCTCGGTCTTGTCCAAGGTAGAAGGAATCCCTGGCGACTTCTTACCTCCCTTTGGCAACATCCCCTGCCTCATCCTCATCCTTTGTTTTTCTGCAAGGTCTCGCTCTCACCTGGCTGCTCACAAATTCTAACTAGGTGGCGCTATCTGTATTTTCATTTTACCAAAGTAGTCATCAAACCCATAAAATGCAAAAGACTGAAACGATATAAATGCCAAAGTCATAAACTTTGAACTGTGGAAGCTTGGCCACAGGGGCGATGTTTCAGGGGAGGGAACCATGTGGTCATTCTGGTCATGATACAGGACTGGGATCTGTTCTCTGGTCCCACGTAAGACCAGTCCTGCCTCAGCTCAGTCAGAAGATCTTCCAAAGTTTTATTTATGCAATCAATACATATATATTTTAACTTGTTTGAAACCCCCCAGATACAGGATACCCTATTTTCTGAACAAATACAAAATAGAGGGGCCATGGCCCATAGAGGCCCTGGGGCCAAGACAGATGCCCTCTCTGGGCACTCAGGGAGGGCAGGTCAGGTTCTGGGAGACAGGGCGGGTGGCTGCCCTAGCTCACACCTCTTAGGTGTTAACTGGTGGCACTGCTCACTGAAATGAGGCCCCTAAATAGGTGCTCACATTGGGATATTATTTCATTGCCAAGTGCTTCCAGATGGATGGACTCACATGATCCCCACCCCAGTCCTGGCCCTATTATTTGATTGCTCAGGGAAGAGGGGTGGAGCTCAGGTCTGCAGACCCCATGCCGGGGGTTGGCTCCTTTCCAGCAGCACACTCAGGGACACTCCTCTCACCCCGCCGCCTGGACGATGACAAACACAGCCTGGGTGAGGGGGTGCAGGATCTTGATGGCCGACTGGCACTCAAAGAAACTGGAGTAGTAGCCGGTCTTGAAGACATCCATGAGCAGAGTGCAGATCTCACACAGCAGCCTACCTGGGACTAGGGGTTGTGGGTGGGGGTTGGATCGGAGAGGCAGGAGAGGCGGCTTAGAGACAAGGAAGGGTGGCTGGGTGGGTGGGTGGGTGGGTAGACAGCTGGGTAGATGGATGAATAAATGGGGTGGGATAATGGATGGATGGATGGATGAAATGATGGATGGATGGATAGGTGTATAGATGGATGGATGATTTGAAAGATGAATGGGTGGGTGGAAGGATGAGTGTATGATACTGGGTGGATGGATGCCTACTGAGCCTCATCTCTTCGGGGCTGCATAGATAAAGGGGAGGACCCTAGATGGGCTATTTCAGCGGTGGCTGTCACGTTTTCTGCTCTCCATCAGAACCTCGCCGGGGACCACCTTTTTCCAATCTTCAGACAGAGCAAGGACATTCCCCTTCATCCCTCCTCCAGGACCTGCACCCTCTTCTCCTTCCAGAGCAGCCCACATGTGCCTCAGCCACACCCCGTCCTGCCCGGGGAACTCTGCCCGCTCTCCCTCCACGTGCACTCCGCAGTTCCTTGGAGAGCCCCGGCCGGCTCCGGATCTGGCACCTCGGAGCCAAATGAGCTGGGCGTGCGCATCCCGACAGGGGACGGCGTCGGGGCAGCACCCGTGCAGGTGCACCCAGAGCACGGGCAGCAGCACCATGGTGGTGAGCCGCGCGCACAGCCACCTTGCTGGAGGCGCCGCCGCTGATGAGGGTGCAGGCGAGGAGCGGCACGTTCACGGCCAGCAGCGCCCACAGCAGGCGGCTGCCCTTCTGCCACACCTCGCGGGGTGTCCTTGGGGCCGGGGGCCAGCTCCTGGGACACAGATGGGAGGAGGTTGGCAGGATCACTGTGATGGGGCGGAAGGGGGGGACAGAGAGGACCCCAGGTTCATTCTCCCATCTTTGGGGAACGGGAGTTCCTAACCCGGGGGGTGGGGGGCTGCCGGTGATGGAGGAAGAACTGGGATGGGGAAGAGAAGCAGCTGACCTTGACGGTCTCACGAGGAGGCAGCCCCGTCAGACCCCGTCCAAGGTCCCCACTCCCCACATGTTGGCTCTCTGGCTGGGGGGCACCCACCTGGCTGGCCCAAGAGCCCGCACCGAGCTGGGGGACAGAGGGCTGTGCAGCGGGGAAGGCCCGGTGATTTACAGCCCTGCAAGCTCAGCTCCATACACCTCAGTCCCGCGCACATGATCCATCTTTTCTCCGAGCTGAATTTAGGGAAGAGCGCGCCCGAGCCCGATTAGGTGAGGCGCCCCCAGCCCCGCCGCCCCGTGCCCTCGGCGGGGCCAGGCTGGGGCGCAGCCCCGCACAGCGACACCCAGAGGGCACCCCGCGATCCCGGCTGCCAGGAGCTGGGGGAGCTGACGCGCAGGAGACGCAGGCACCCTATCCGTTGTTGGTCCAAGATCTGGCCCCTCGTGCCCCTTGCCCAGTGATCCAAGTGGCTTCTTCCTCGGTCCCCGGCCCCTGGCCCGGGCTCCGCTGGATGCTGTGCAGCTCCCCGGCGGCGCGTGGGGCGCGCGCCCCGTCTTCCAGTGCCCTCTGCTGGGGCGCGGCTCGCAGACCCCACCGGAGTGGGTGGCAGGCAGGGACCTGGTGACCGGCGTCGGTGCTCATACCCCGCTGAGGCCCACTGTCCTAAACGTCAGGACTGCCCGCAGAGCCCTCTCCCCTGACCTTGGCCCGGTCCCCTGGACGGGTAGAGACCTCGGGAGGCGCAGCGCCGGGTTTCTAGGGAAGACGTACCCTGGGGCTGTCTGTCCCCAGACCTGTCCCCACGGAGCGGGGAGCGGGGCGCGCGTTTGGAGAGAGGGGCGGGCCTGGCGTGGGTCACCCCTGTGCTCTCGGGCGCAGGGTGTTTAGGACCCAGGGGCAGCCCGGGGCGGCTCCCCGCCGTGGGGATCCTCCCGCCTCCTGCCCGGTGAGCGCGGCTCGGATGTCAGTAGCAGCGCTCTGGCGCTCCGCACCCTCCGTCTGTGGCAGCCGGGCCTGGCGGCCCCGGCCCCTGCCCGGCCCCCTCCCCTAACCCCATGCCTCAGACCTAACCCCGCCACCCTGCCCCGCGGGGGGCCTTTCCCCGTGCCCCCGGCCCGCCCCGTCCAAGTCGGGCGCCATGAACGACCAGTACCACCGGGCGGCCCGAGACGGCTACCTGGAGCTCCTCAAGGAGGCCACCCGGAAGGAGCTGAACGCCCCCGACGAAGATGGCATGACCCCCACTCTCTGGGCTGCCTACCATGGCAACCTGGAGTCGCTGCGTGTCATCGTGAGCCGGGGGTGAGTACCCACCCCCAGCCCCTCAAAGGAGGGGGGAGTCTGGCCCCAGAGACCCTCCCCCAGACTCCGGCTGCTCTGAGCTGCTCCCTTCCCTAGCGACAGACCCTAAGCTGTACCTGGGGGCCTGGCAGTCGTGGGGGGCAGGGGGCCACAGCTGAGGCACGGGACACGTGTGACCTGGATATGGGGCTAGATGGGGAGGACTGGGTTTGGGGGTTCACGACGGTGGGGAGGGCTACAGGGCGAGGGGAAGGTGGGCGAGGTCTCCTGGGTGGATGGAACCTGGACCCAAGAGGGAAGGGAGGCGTGAGAACTGGAGAGAAGGGGCTGAAAGGGTCTAGGGAAGGAGGGGCCCCTCACCGCCCACCCTGCCCGGGACCCCGGAGACCCTCCCGGCGGCCCCGCATCTTCCATGCTGGGGCTCACGTGCTCGCTCCCTGGTCACGGCTGGGATTTATGGACACTGTCCACAGGACCAAGTGTCACTTGGTTCAGCCACCCTATGACTTCATCTGTGCCCTTCCCCCACCACAACCCTCCCTGCCTGGGGTGGGGGTGGGGGTGGGCGTAGAGTTCCCAGTGTGAGGTCCCTGGAAGGGTTTGGGAGGTAGCCGTGGTGGAATGCAGGGTCCAGGGCCATGGAAGGGGTCTCCCCGGGGCCGAATGACACTGTGGACAACTTCCCTGTCCCCAGCAGTTTTAAGAAGAAACGCCTGTTGTTTAAACACCAGGATAGAGACAAGGAGTGACAGAGATGCCCCAGGAGGTCAATATATGCATCTCTGGTCCTGGGAGATCGTGGGGGTTGGGGCAGGGGCCCAGCTGGCCCTGGTGCCAGGTGCTAGCCTGTGGCCTGAGCGCGTGGTAGATGGGGGAACCCCCTTCCCTCCCTCAGTGACTGTTCCTGGGCCCCGAGAGCAGGTGGGAGCAGCCCTATGACCAGGCAGCTAAGCCGTGTTCCAAGAGGCCAAGCCCGGGTCATCCCTACGCCAGGAAAGCACAGTGGTCCTGCCCTCCTGCACCTACTCTCTGAGAGACTCATGGGAGGAGGGGAAGAGGGTGCCCCCTTGGTGGAGCAAACCCCCCAACTCCCACAGAGGTCAAGGGTTGGTGTTTGATGCGGTGTGGACCATAAGCCAGGCAGCACCTCCCACATGGTCCTGCCAGGCTTGGTGACTGGTAGGGGAAAAGAGGAGGGGGCTGTTCCGGGAGCTGTGATGCCAAAGGGGTGATTCTTTCTCCAGTCCCTGGTGGCCTCATTAGCACAGGGCAGAGGAGCTGAGCTAGGCTTGGAGGGGCTGGTGGGAGTGTGCCCAAGGGAAGCGCTTGTTGTGGAGGGTGTTGGGGTGGGCCCCCTGGATGGGCCCACCTACCTCACAGGCTCCCCAAAGATGGGGCAGCCCAGGGAGGGGAGGGCTGCTGGGCCCAAGTGTCGGACTTCCCTCCTCCTCCTCCGTAGTCCTGGCTGCCCCCACGCTCCCCTCCCAGCCCAGGCCAAGACCCGACACCTGCTCTCACACGCAGGCTTGCCAGGCCTGGCCCTGCTCCCTGCAGCCATGGCGGAGCCTGCCACCACGCAGGCCTGTACCCTCTGCACTCCCCCAGGGCTCCGGCCCAGCACCCACCACCCGCTCACCCCCATTTAGGGTCTCGCCTGTCCACACAGCCACGCTCACCTCCACGCCTGCTTAGGGACCCAGGCGCAGGCCCTGGCCCACCACCTCTCTGGACCAGCGCCTCGCTGGGCTCCATGAATAATTCACCCCTTTCTCTCTGGGCATCAAATATTTATCCCCTGAGATTCCCAGCCCTGGGTTCTCTTGGGGAAGGCCCCGCCCCGGCCCCGCCTTCTCTTTAGCCCCACCCCCTGCGTGCCTGCCCCCTCCCCCCTATTTTTTTTTTTTTTTTTTTTTTTT
>PVKE010000039.1:73204-219197 GCA_004027555.1 Craseonycteris thonglongyai | reverse complement strand
TTCGGGAGCTGGCGATGCTCACCAGCAGTCTCCACGTGTCCACGCTGCAGGGGTGACCCGGACAAGTGTGACATCTGGGGCAACACGCCCCTGCACCTGGCCGCTTCCAATGGCCACCTGCACTGCCTGTCCTTCCTGGTGTCCTTCGGGGCCAACATCTGGTGCCTGGATAACGACTACCACACGCCACTGGACATGGCCGCCATGAAGGGCCACATGGAGTGCGTGCGCTACCTGGACTCCATCGCGGCCAAGCAGAGCGGCCTCAACCCCAAGCTGGTGGGCAAGCTGAAGGACAAGGCCTTCCGCGAGGCCGAGCGCCGCATCCGCGAGTGCGCCAAGATGCAGCGCAAACACCACGAGCGCATGGAGCGACGCTACCGGCGCGAGCTGGCCGAGCGCTCGGACACGCTCAGCTTCTCCAGCCTCACGTCCAGCACCCTGAGCAACCGGCTGCAGCACCTGGCGCTGGGCAGCCACCTGCCCTACTCGCAGGCCACGCTGCACGGCACCAACCGGGGCAAGACCAAGATCCAGCGGAAGCTGGAGCGGCGCAAGCAGGGTGGGGAGGGCACCTTCAAGGTCTCCGAGGACGGGCGCAAGAGCGTGCGCTCGCTGTCGGGCCTGCAGCTGGGCAGCGACGTGATGTTCGTGCGCCAGGGCCCCTATGCCAACCCCAAGGACTGGGGCCGCTCCCCGCTCCGGGACATGTTCCTCTCGGACGAGGACAGCGTCTCCCGTGCCACACTGGCGCCTGAGCCCGCCCACTCGGAGGTCAGCACCGACTCGGGCCACGACTCGCTGTTCACCCGGCCCGGCCTGGGCACCATGGTGTTCCGCAGGAACTACCTGAGCAGCGGGCTGCACGGGCTGGGCCGCGAGGACGCCGTGCTGGACGGCGGGGGCGCACCGCGGGGCCGGCTGCAGAGCTCCCCCAGCCTGGACGACGACAGCCTGGGCAGTGCCAACAGTTTGCAGGACCGCAGCTGCGGGGAGGAGCTGCCCTGGGACGAGCTGGACTTGGGCCTGGATGAGGATTTGGAGCCCGAGACCAGCCCGCTGGAGACGTTCCTGGCGTCCCTGCACATGGAAGACTTCGCCTCCCTCCTGCGCCAGGAGAAGATCGACCTGGAGGCCCTGATGCTGTGCTCCGACATCGACCTCCGCAGTATCAGCGTCCCCCTGGGACCCAGGAAAAAGATCATGGGGGCCGTGCGCAGGCGCAGGCAGGCGCTCGAGCGCCCCCCGGCCCTGGACGACACTGAGCTGTGAGTGACTCAGCCTGGGGGGGATGAGACCTCAGGGGTGGGAAGGTGGGGGGATCTGCCTTTTCAGGAAAGGGGGAGGGCACCGCGTGTCATAGGCTAAGTCGCCATCAGTCAAAAGAGGCCCCACTTTAGAGAAAGAAGCTGTCTACTTGATAACACAAGCTTTTGTTTTTGTTTTTGACATTGAGAGAGAGAGAGGGAGAGAGAGAGAGAGAGAGAGATACAGAGACAGAGAGAGCTGAACTGGGGGAGCTCCCCAGTTCAGCACATGGGTCTGCACGGGCCGGGGCCGGGATTCGATCCTGGGTCCCCGGGGCTGCAAAGTGAGCGCTTAACCTACTGAGCCATCCCGGCTTCCCCAAGTTTTTCTTTTAAATGATTTTTTAAATTTTGACAGAGAGAAAGTGAGAGAGAGACAGAGAGAAGGGGGAGGGCCCAGAGCTGTCTCCATAGTTATACGTCATCAGTTTTCGACCTAGTTTCATTCTACACAGGGGGGTGCAGGGCCACACAGGGGGGTGCAGGGCCACGCAGGGGGGTGCAGGGCCATGCAGGGGGGTGCAGGGCCATGCAGGGTGGGAACCGGGCTGGGGGCCTCCCGCATGGGGAGCATACCTCAGTTCAGCCTATGGGTCCGCATGGGCCGGGGCCAGGATTTGATCCTTGGACTCGGGGGCGCTCAACCCGCTGAGCCATCCTGGCTTTCCCGACACAAGTTTTTCTTATCACAGCGAACGTGAAATGCAGCCCGATTCTGGACATCTCAAAAATGCGGAAAAATGGGTGTCTTGGTCAGGACGAGACATAATAGTCAGAGTAATGACCACCCGGATGATTTGAACTCTCCCATCTCCCGGGTACTGGGGATGCCCTTGTACCTGTGCTGTCATTGAATCCTCTCCGACTCCCAAGCACAGGGGCTGTATCACCCCCATTTTCCAGGGGAGCAAGTGGAGGCTCAGAAAATTAGAGTAGCTCACCCCACGGGCCTGCTTGACCTTGAGCCCTGGTCTGTGTGTGGCTCCAATGCCTAGGGACTAGGTAACTCCCGTGGGAGGACAGAGTTGTCCTGTTCAAAAAGCCATCATGGCCGTGCTGTGGCCTGTCTCTGTCTCCCTCACGACATCCCACAAGCCCTTTTGGTATCTGTGGGCTTTTCCCTACATGCCTGAGCAGAGGTAGGTGTGGGGAGGCAGTCTGGTTTAGAGTTTGGGGGATGGGGAGGGCACCCCTAAGTCGATCCCTGAGACCATCAGCCTGTCTAGAGAGGGTAAGTTGTCAAAATGGTTGGTCTTGGTTTAAACTGATGTCTTGAAGGCCTTTGATCTGAGGGTTGTTTCTGTCTCTTTCTCTACAGATAACAAGGGGCTTCTCTCCTCAGACCAAAATGAATTGCAAGTTGCCACAACCCACGGTGGGGCCTCACGTGGTCCTCACAGCCGCCAGACCTGTAGCCCCCGGGCCCTCCCTCGGGACAAGGACCGCCTGGGCCACCTCCCTTGAAAGCCTTCCCACACTCTGCAGCAGAGGGTGTAGCCTGGAGGCCCCCCAAGGGTCCCGCAGCCCTGAACCACCCCCCCCCATCTGAGTGGCCCTAAAGGACACGTGAATTTGCCTGAGGCCAGAGGAAAGGCAGGGGCCACCGGGGCCCGGGGGCTAGACGATGTGTCCATTAGAGCTGGGTGGGCGTGCGTGTGTCAGGGGTGGGCATGGCCTGTGCCCCGGGGCTATTGCTCCCCACCCCCAGTCATGCTCAGGCTAGAGACTTGCTCATTTCCTACGTTTCTGTGAAGGGAAGTTTGGGCGGCCTCCGCTCCCCCTCATACACCCAGAGAGGAGGTCCCGCTAGACTCTTCAGCCAAATGCCCTGACTTCAGTCCCCACCCCTGCCCCCTTCCCCTGCTCCCGCCAGGAGCTGGAGTGCCAGGCTGCAGTGTGGGGGGTGACTGGCTCCCTCCCCCGCTCACCTTGGGGCGGGGCCCCAGCCTGACTCCGCCCTCCACACCCTGTCCTCCACTGTCCCCCTCTTTGGTTGTGCAGCCTGGCCCCTCAGGGATCCCAGAGGGTCAGGGCAATAGACATAAGGTGCTAGAGCAACCGGCTTCAGTATTATGGCCCCTGCACCCAGCAGGCATGTTGGAGAAAGGCATCTATCTGCCCCACTGCCGAGTCTCCCAGGCCTGAGACAGGAAGAGACTGGGTGTGGCAGGGTATCCGGCCCAGGGTGGGCAAGTCCTGGGGTGCGGCCTGAGGATGCGGATCAGGTCCCCAGGTCCCCAGGGAGTTGGTGGGTTTCCCTGGAGGTCTGGAAGCGGCGAGGTGGCCACAGGGTTGTGTGCGTGAATAGCGGGTAAGCGAGAGCTCAGCTGCGCCCCTGCTCTGTGATGCTGGTGAGATCGGCAAACAGGCCAGTCCCAGAGGGTCCTCAGCCATGTGTCCTCCAGTCAGACTGAGGGCACAGAAGTGGGAGAGTCGCTCAGGAGCCCACAGACACACGTGTGCCCTCCATGCAGATGTGCCCTTCTGCCTCTGTTGGCAGTGGAAACCCACACCCAACATTCAGTGTGGAAAGCCGTGTCTGCTGGGAGCCCTGCCACAGCCCCGCAGCTCCTTCCTGGGCCCCCTCGGCTGGGGCAGAGGAACCTCCCTTTGGGGTGCCGGTGCCTGTGCGTGGGCCCTGTCCACACACGCCCACAGCTGGGGCTGTGGTGGAGGTGATTCGTGGTCACTGGTCCCACACAGAGGGTGGGGCTGCCCACCACTGCCACCCTGAGCCTGGGGCCACCCCCCAAGTGCCGACTAGGCCGCCCCTTCTCTCCTGTCGCCCCCCGGCTCTCCCGGTGCTGGCGTGGGCTGGGCTCCCTGATTCCCACCACTGTCCCAAGCTCAGCTTCTGCAGGCTCATTATAACTTTTGTAGAGTACATTCTGCATCATTGTCGTGCCTGTGTTTGTTCTTTGGCGGTTTAGGGGTGGGAAAGGGGTGGGGTGTAGAGAGAGCGTGGGTGTGGGAGAGGTGGGGAAACTTTTTGTGCCTTTGAGAAACTGGTCCTCTTCCTTGGAGAGGGTCCTGGGATGGATGGTTGGACACTCCATTTCTCACCCCAGGCATCTCTGTAGGGCCTCCCCTCCCTCATCCCTGCTCTCTCTGGGCCCAGAATTTGGAGCTGATGGAGAAGAACTGGGATCGGACAGCCCCCAGCAGCTGATCCAGGAGGATGGTCCATTCTCCAGCCCTGTGCCCAGGGCCTGCGGCTACTGAGGATAGAATGACGCTTTCTCCCTGCCCACCGGGGTCTGCCTGGGCCTCTCCAGCCATGGGCAGAAGTCGGACCCCAGCAGGCTGCCTCCCATTAACCGGGCCCCAGGAACCCCGATCTCAAGGCCCCAGCCCACTCCTGGGAGTCTTCCAGTGGAGTCTCCATTTCCCTAGCCGCCCCAGGCAGCACTTAGCGCAGCCCTGTTTAGAACCCTCTTTCTCCAAGGCCTCCCCTTAAGCTGCAGGACAATAAGCTCTTGTTTTCTTAGTCAAGTTTGGGAAACGGCCCCGGAGTTATTTTGTTCCATTTCCTAAGGATGCTGGGCCAAGAGCCTCTGCCAAGCGGAGTTCAAGATATCCCCCCTCCCTCCAGCATCCATCAGAAAGGTCCACAGGATGGCTGGGCAGTGGTTGCCTAGCAACCACCTAGGGGCTCTAGGCCACCTCCCTCCACTTCACAGATGGAAAAACTGAAGCCTGCCGAGAAGAAGGGCCAGACTCAGAACACAGGCCTCCTTTGCTCACCCCCAGGCTGCCAAAGGGGCCAACAAGACGCAATATTCTTCTACCCTCCAGGCTCCACGGGGTTCGCCTGCCCAGCGACCCCTACTGCCCATCCTGGTCACGGCACCTACCTCAAAGGCCCGTCAATCCAGGCGCCGTAGGTTCAGGGAAGGCCAAGTGGGTGAAGACTCGCAATGACACGACAGAAAGCAAAGCGAGTGGGAGCTTCAGCGTGGAGGCAGAAACTGACAGGAAACTGTGGGGCCGTGTGGCTGGAAGGTTCTGGAAGCTTGGGGTGCGGGAATAGGTGAAGCTCCAGGAAGCCTGAGGGGACTTTAAGAAGAGAAGAATTTTACACTGTAGGGTCTAAACATTTGGATGGAGGTTAGGGATATTCTAAAAGGTTAATCAGCGGTCCTTAGGTCATCTGGTAATAACATGAACACTTTCCCTGGAAAAATGCACACTGGGCACACACATATGCTATTTCACTCACAATTCCAGGCCGCTCATGGGGCCCCCAGAGGTCCAGGGACCTCACGCTCCGAAGCCCTGGTTGTGGAGCTGTGAAGTTGCCTTGTAAGTGGGATTACTCACATGACGGAGGTGAGGGTGGCAGAATGAGTCAGAGGCAGGCAGGGCCTTGGGGTAGTGGTGCAAGCTTCTTATTTTACAGATGAGGTAACTGAGGCCAGAGGGCAATGGGCTGGTCGTAGGTCACAGAGCAGCCAAGTGGGCAAAGTAGCACCAGGTCTGCTGATGCCTTTGATGGTGCCAGCTGCCTCCTGTCCCCATGTTAGACCCAGCTTGGACAGCGTGACACTCCTGTCCTTCCACCATGCCTGTGTCACCTTCTCTGAGATAAGCCTGGGTTGTAAAGGAGGTGGCAGGACTCAGGAGACAGCCAGATCGGGGCCGCAAAACCGCCTTTGCCCCTTTCTAGCTGTGTGTCTTGAGTAAGTTACTCAGGCTCTCTGAGCCTGTTGTCGCACCTGGGAAACAGGTGCTATAATTTGTTATAATAACAGTGTTAATCTCATAGGTCATTAGGAGGGAGGAACTCGATGCAGGCAGGGCCCTTCATGCACTGCTCAGTATTTAGTACACATCAGGCAATAACGAGCATGCTTATGGGTGGCCTGAGGCAGACCCAGGGGCCCTCCTTGCATTTGTGGTCCCAGTTGCCCAGGTGAGTCCTGGGCCGTCCTAGGCAGCCGCAGGGAGCAGTCTTGCTTTTCTGACCTGTGTGTGAGAGTGAATGAACCCTTGTCCACACCGCACCAGCTTCAGGAACCAGCACAGGAGGGACCTTCATCTAACCAGCAGTGGGTGTGGACAACCCAGCCAGTGGCTCAGGGAATGGTCAGCGAGCCAGGGGTGGGCCACCATCCACAGGGAGACCCCCTGGGAAAAGCCAGAGCTATTCCCAGGATGTTCAAGGGGCTGGGCATCTATTCTGGGAGAGAGTAGCAGATCCACCCACCGGCGTCCCCACTGTGCCACACGCTGAACTTTAGTTTCTCGAAAGTTTTCCCCTACTCCTGTGAGGTAGGCAGGTGAGTGGTTTTATCTTTCATAGACAGAGAGATTAAGTATCAGAGAGGTTTTCTGACCTTTCTAAGGTCCCCGTAAGCTAAGGAAAGTTCAGACTCCCTGACCCAGGTCCCTTCTGCCATCCCTACCCCCAGAGGTAAGCTTTTAAGTTTTTACTTCAATTGTTGAGAGCTTAGAAGGTGTCTGGTGCTTATGTTAAGCACTTTATGTACAGTTAATCCTCAAAATAAAACCACAACCCTATAAAACAAAGACTATATCATCATTATTTTTTTTTAAACTATTTTTATTGTTTTTGACAGAGAGAGAGAGAGATATACAGAGACAAAGAGAAGGGGAAAGGCCCAGAACAGTCTCCATAGTTGCACATCATCGGTTTTTCCACATAGTTTCATTCCACAGGTGGGCACAGGGCAAGAACTGGGCTGGGGTCTCGCCCCAGTGAGAACCGAACTGGGGGCACTCCCCAGTTCAGCACACGGGTCCGTACGAGCTGGGGCCCTGATCCTTGGTCCCCGGCGCTACACAGTGAGCGCTTAACCCACTGAGCCATCCCGGCTTTTCCGCTTCCCCATTTTTCTTTTTTTTTTAAGTTTTCATTTATTTATTTTAATTTTTTGACAGAGAGAGAGAGAGAGATACAGAGACAGAGACAGAGAGAGAACTGAACTGGGGGAGCTCCCAGTTCAGCATATGGGTCCGCACGGGCCGGGGCCAGGATTCGATCCTCGGTCCCGGGGGCTGCAAAGTGAGCGCCCAACCCACTCAGCCATCCCGGCCTCCCCTGCTTCCCCATTTTTAAAGGGACTGTAATGTAAGACCAGGGCGAAAGCTCTTAAAATAAAAAAAAGGAGAGCGGGCCCTGAGAAGCAAGTTTGCCGTGGCTTAGGTGGGGCCGGGCTGATGGCAAGGAGCTAGGACGGAAGTCTTGGGCATGTTTGCTGTGGCCTTGGCCCTGGTCCCGTGTTCAGACCTGCGCACTGGCACTGAGTGGAATGGCAGGGGAAGCCCAGCCGGAATGGCCGTGTCAGGATGTGTCTTCTCTGTCCCAACATCACTGGGCTGGAGAGCCAGTTCTCCAGTGAGTCCCCGCGGCTAAAACTGGACTCAGAGGGGGCCCTGCTCCCCAATCCCCGCGGGTGGAGTGAGCCCTTGAACTTTCTGCCCCGTGAATTGAAAAGTCTGTGTGCCGAGCACTGTTGCAGGTACTGAAAGGACAGCGCGAGCAACAGTGCAAGGTAAGGCCCTGCCAGCGCGCTGCCAGGCTGGGGGTGGAGACCCCAAAGGAACAAATGCCCGTGTCCATGTGGGAGCGTCCGCTAAGTTAAGGTGACCAACCGTCCTCCTTTAGGGAGGACAGTCCTCCTTTTGGAAATTCTGTCCTCCCTCGAAAAGTGTCCTCCTAGATGTCCTCCTTTTCGATATGCAAAAGCTAATTTGTAAATCTCTAAATATTTAATAACAAAAATTTCCCATAACGATGAAAAAACCGCTTATTTAATTTTATGTAGGCAGTAATTTTGTTGTGACTACAATCGGGGAGAGAAAATAATACTCAAAAATGACACATGAACAAAAAATATTACTTCAATCGAAAAATATTCATATTTAAATAATCATGAATCATAATACGCCTGCGTTATCTATTTACCATATTATAATGCTTTCTGTTTAGTTATTGTTGCAAAGAATAAATTTTTTTATTTGCAATATTTGTTTAATTTATTTATGTCCTCCTTTTCATTGGAAAAAAGTCGGTCACCGTAGCTACTGTTAAGTGCTACTGAGAAAAATACTCAGGCTATGGGGTAAAAAGGCTGCAACAAACCCGAGCAGGGTGAGGGGCTGGGACCCCGAGGGTTGGGGGGTTCTCCACTGGGGTCTCCGCGTCTCTCCTGCTCGGGGCTGGTTCTCACTCCAGGGTCGCCTCCCCGCCCTCGCGCCTCTGCCGGCTCCTCCGGAGGCGGTTCTGGTCCAGCCGGGGGGCGGGTGTCTCCAGCCGGGCGCCTGACTCCGCCCCAGCCCGCCCCTGCCCGCGCTCGGCGCCTGGCGGCCCGGGCGCCTCACACACGCCGGTGTCCTCCGACCGGTCCTGGTCCCCATGGAGGCGGCGCCCGGCCAGCCCCCGGGGAGCGGCGGCGCCCAGGCGCTGCTGCGCGAGCTGGAGGCGCGGGTCCAGGACGTGGTGAGGGCCAGCTCGTGGTGGGAGCGCCACGGCGTGGATTGTGCCATCCTGGCGCTCAGCCTCCTGGCCTTGCCGCCTGGTGAGGGACCCGGGGACGCAGGGACAGGGCGACAAGGGAGTGGTGGTCCGGGGGAGGGGATAGAGACGCTGCGAGTCTGGGATCCCAGGATGGAGTCACCCCCCAAACCCGAAAGTCTGGTTGGGATGCTCTGTCCTATGTCCCCAGAGGACCTGCGTGCTGAAGGAGGAAGAAGCCCTGATGGCACCAAGGGCAATGGAGGGGAAAGTTGAGAGGAGCTACCGAGAGGCCGGGAGGGATGAGGTGGCCTGGGGGAGGGGAGGATGTTCGGGGATGGGGTGAGGTGAGTGAGGACGGAGAAGGCTATCTCCCCCAGACCTCTGCTGCTCTGGACCTCCACCATGCCCTGGCTCCATCACTGCTCTGCCCGGGACCCAGACTCAAGACGCCGGGAGGGAATCTCCTTGGGGAGTCACTGGGGGCTCTGTTTTGTCCCAAATCCCGCAGAGTGAAGGAACCAGCCCATGTCCCCTCGGGCCATCGTGTGGACCTGCCTCAGGGCTGCCTGGGCTCCCGGGGCTGGGGGCTGGGGTGTTTGGGTCTAGACCCCTAAGAGCCGGAGCAACATCCCGCGCTTACCCGCCACGCAGGGTTCCTGTGCCTGAGGTCTGGGAATGTCCTGGTCTTTGCCCTGGGCGTCCTCGTCCTGGGTGTATGCCACTACACGCTCACGGTCAAGGGCAGCCACCTGGCCACTCACGGCGCCCTCACCGAATCCAAACGCTGGAGCAAGATCTGGGAACATTTCTTTGTGGAGGTGAGTCTGGGAGGGGTGGCGGGTAGGGGCGGCTGCTGGCACCAGGTGGGCAGCTTCTCTGTTCTGTGCGGCATGAGTCTCACTGAATCCAGTGTGAGGAGGTCTGGACTCGGGGCCTGAGCCGGACTCCTGGGTGCTGGCCAGGGGTTAGCTTTGCTTATTTGCTCCGGAGGAAACATGCAGCCAGCTGATGCAGTTATGCAAAGCAGACTAAACTCGCGTGCGCGCACGCGCGTGTGTGTGTGTGTGTGTGTGTTGAGGTGGACCTGGCCCACCCCCTGTTCTCTGCACAAAGGACAAGCTCTTGATGCCCAAGACCCTCCTGGGTCCCTCACTCTCCACTTCTGCGGAGTCCTGTTGTTACTCCCTCTTGTTGGGTGCCTGGGCTCTTCCTAGGCCTTGACGCTCAGGAGGCCCCATCACTGTAGAATCATCAAGTCCTCTCGTTTGCAACCTCCAGTGTCAGCTGAGTATCGCTGGCTTTCCCGGGGCATCCAGCTGTCCTCTGCAACAGCACCTGCTCCTCCCTGTCCTGGATGATGTCAAGGGGACCGTCAGTTATATCCTCAGGCACTGCAAGTGAAGGGTCACCGGGAGGTAGGGGGCAGGGTTGGTGGGCAGTGCCACCATGGTTTAAGTACTGAGGCTTGGGAAGGGTTAGCTCCCTAAACCAGGGGGCTTTTGGGATTCCCCTGCATGTCACTCACAGTTGGGATACTCCCCTGAGCATCCTAAGTTACTAAACTCTATTGTGTCCCCACGTCAAACCCTGGGAATCGGAGAGGACCGGAGGGAGGAGCAGGAGCTGGGCTGACCCCAGCCTGAGGGACACTGCCCCTGGGCTGGCCCCTCTTTTCCTCTTGTCCAGGCCTACTGTTCTCTGCTCCTGTGGCCACCTCTGGAGTGGCCCCACTAGGACCCCAGCCCTGGGGAAACCTGGCCTTGACCTTGATCCCTCCTCCTCACCTTTCCCCCAAATCCTGCCCCCATGCCCCCCCTTCTCGTCCTCACCATTGCTCAGCGGGCCCAAATCAACAGCCTCTGGCCCATCAGCTGCCTCGTCCCGCCCCTCCTCTACCAATCCAGTAGGGTGACCTAGTTAGCACCCAACTTTGGTTGCATCGTAATTTCATAATGATGGTTTTTAATCCCGCAAAGTATTGTTTGTTAAAAAGATAAAATAAAAGGAGGGGATGCCGGGATAGCTCAGCAGATTGAGTGCTTGCCTTGCAACTGAGAGGTCCAGGGTTCGAATCCCAGCCCTGGCCCATGTAAACCCATATGCTGAACTGTGGCGCAACTGGTAAAGGCTGGGATGGTGGCGAAGGTTGTCATGTCCCATATGGGAGGCCCCCCAGTTCAGTTGCCGCCCTGAGTGGCCCCACATCCACCTGTGTGGAATGAAACCATGTTGAAACTGATGAGATGCAACTGTGGAGACTGCTCTGGGCCCTCCTGCTTCTGTCTGTCTCTCTCAAAAACAATAAAATTGGGGAAGCCAGGAGGGCTCAGTGGGTTAAGCACTCACTTTGCAGCCCCGGGGACCAGGGATCGAGTCCCAGCTCCGGCCCATGTGAACACATATGCTACACTGAGATGAGCTTCCCAGGCGGGAGGCCCCCAGCCCAGTTCCTGCCCTGCGTGGCCCCCACCCACCTGTGTGGAATGAAACCATGTTGAAAGCTGATAACAAACAACTATGGAGACTGCTCTGGGCCCTCTCCCTTCTCTCTGTCTCTGTCAAAAACAAAATAAATTTTAAAAAAACAAACAATAAAATAAATCTTTAAAAAAACAATAAAATAAATCTTAAATAAACCCAATAACATAAATCTTAAAAAAAAAAATATCTCTCTGTCAAAATAAATTAAAAAAATATATTTAAAAATAAATAAATAAATAAAAGGAAAATAGCAGAGGATATGTAAGAGATGTAGAGCCTCCCTTACCTCCCAGGGCATCCGGCTGGTGGTAGGGGTGGGAGAGACCCTCACTGTGAACTTTTCGAATTCTGAATTATGTACGTAAACATACTACCTATTCAGAAATAAGTTAGACAACTTCCTTTGGCCACTGGCAGAGGCCCAAGACTACGTTAGTGAACAAACAACTGAGTGAAGGAGGGAATGAACTAACGAGAGGTTTGGGGCCCTGATGTCTTGGCTGAGAGATGTCCAAAGGAATCACACTGATGTCTGCCCCTGGCACAGTCTGACCACTTGCAGGGCCTGAGTGCTGCTCTTAAGTCTCCCTGGAACATAGAAGGCGGCAATATCAAGTAGCGGCACCCACCTTGAGGCTTCCAGAACTTTCGCTGGGTCTGGATGTGGGATTCTCTTGGGCGGGACCGTTAAATAGCCCTTTACAGCTGGGCAGTCCATTCTCCGGGTACCTCTGCAGCCGGTGGCATTCCCCACTGCCCTGTGGCTGATGGGTGTTCACGCACACAGTCACGCGGGGATTTGCGTGCAGGCCCTCCTCTAGCCTACATTACTTTCTCTTCCTCTCCGGAAAGAACATCTAGATGGGAGCGCGGATTCCAGGGTCACAGCCTCAAGCCTGTTCTTATTCATGGAAAAAGGCAAATTGAACACAGACTCCGAAAGTGTGTGCTGAGTCACCAACCACGGGGTACGTGCCTGTGTCCCCTGCATCCTCAGGGCTGGGCACGTGGCCAAGAACTTGACTGAGAACCCCACCAGGCCCCTGAGGGCTAGGTTCCTCCCATGCTTGGTCTGGGTCAGGCTCCAGGTCGTTCCCGGCATTGCTACTCACAGTGTGGCCAGCAAGGAGATGCTGAGCTTGTGTAAGGAGAATAGACTTTGTCCCTGAGCATTCAGCTGGCATTTCTTGGTGAAAGAAGCAATGCAGATAGGACTGGACCTCAGAACAGAAGCGCGTGGAAGGGGCGGTGAAAATCAGTTGCTTCTTCCAAGGATGCGGGACAGAACCGTGAGGTTGAAAACACACGTGTGCAGGCCTTGGGCAGAGGCAGACCGGCCTCGGGACATCTCAAGACTCCAGCTGTAGCCTCCTGTGCCTGCTGCCAAAGGTTCTGCTGCCACTAACTGGAACCAACCAAGGGACCCGAGGCCTGGAGACCAGCAGACCTGGAGGAGACGGCCCTGCAGCCTCTCCCAGGTTCTCCCTCTGTGAGGTTACGAAAACAGAGGGCAAAACCTGCCCCCAAGGGCTTATGTCATCTGAGAGCCAAGCGCCTGTTCACTCGGACTCCACAGCCATGCCATTGCTGAATTAGCCTTTACCTTCCTGCCCTCTCCCTGTGGAGGGGTTTGCCGTATCTTCCCACATGTGTTGTAAAAGTGCAATGGTGACATCATTAACTGTGCCACTCAGTGTCCTTTCAAGTGTCCTGCTACATCATTTTGTTCCAAAGGAGGAAGTCTGGGCACACAGATAACATTCTGGTTTTGCCTCTGCTTTTGCCGTGTGTGGCTCATCTCAGGGTCTTAACGGCTTATTTTGGGTGCAAGCTGGGTTCAAATTCCGCCTCTGCTTCCTACCTGGCTGAGTGGCCTGGGGGGTCAGGTGGCCTCTCTTTATCTCCGTGTCTGCTGTTGTCCACTGTGAATAACACTGCTGACCCCTGGGCTCAGAAGGTTAGTAAGTCACGTATGTAAAGGACAGAACGCTGTGTACTCGTTGAAGCTGTTCTGCTGTCTTTGCGAGGCTCGCAGTGATTGGCACTGGGAAGCTCTTCAGGTTCTCCTGGGACCTGGCAGGCAGCATCTTCAGGGACATTAGCAAAATCTTCTGGCCTGCGTGAAATCCTGGAAGAGGCTGGCGTCTGACTGTTCATGTGCGTGTATTTGCATAAGAAACACCTGCGTGCCTCTTTTGCCTTCAGAATGACTTTCTTCTTGGAGTCAGAGAGCCGCTGCTGGTGACTAGCTTAGGAGAATCCCACACAGGCCAGACAAGCCACCCCAGGGAGAAGTTAGCTCTCGGCCCCCACCAGGGCACCCCCACCCCCAGGACAGTTCAGGAGATGGCCTCCCTTTGCCTCCAGACTGCTCCCTCACCCCTCCCCTCGCAGCTGTGGGCACAGATGCAAGGTAGGCTATGAAGGTGCAGATATTTCCACGATAAACGCACACAAAATAATTGCAATCGGATGCCAGGAACTCGACAAGCAGTGTGTCCAGTCCTCTCAGGACTGCAGGCTTGCCTGGGCGGTCAGTGACAGAGTGGCAATCGGGTGGGGGGGCTGGCCTCATGCCCCCTAACACTTTGCAGTTCCATGCCAAGTGGACGCAGTCGTTTTGACCGGCTGCCACTGTGTGGTCACAGATACCCGAGCGTTGATGGTCAAGGCTGATTAGCTAGGGCGGTAAGGCAGGGAGGCCCTGAAAATGCAGCGTCTGGGGATGGTGGGGTGTTCTCGAGGCTCCTGAAGGTCCTGCCTTGCTTGGCTGGGCCTGACACGGACCCCCATGCTCTTTCTGGCTCCTTCCCATAGGTATGCACGGCCTTCCCTGCAGAGTATGCCAAGTACGGGCACGTCAAGATTCACCACGGCTACACCAACGTGGTGGGCCTGGGGGACTCAAGCACGTGGAGGCTGCCCTGCCTCAACCGCTATGTCTACATGTTCCTCGCTCCTCTCTTGATTCCCATCATAACCCCGCTGGTGGCTGTTGGTGAGTATGCCAGGGCCAGGGTCCTGAGGGCCCTTCCTGTTCTTGCCTCATGGAGGCTGCTTGGGAAGGAGGTGAGGGCCCTGAGTTAAGACGGGACAGAACCAGGCAGGGTGGGAAGTGCCTCAGACGCGGAGGGGCCAAATCTGGCTCTGCTCCTTACTAACGGACGCCCTCAGGCAGGTAACTTAAGCTCTCTGGGCCTCAGGTTCCCACCTGTTCCTTAAGGGTGGTGTGAAAACATAATGAGGTCATAGGTGTAGAAATTCGATGGCGCAGGCGATCATTGTTAACACCGTGGGAGCAATATCATAGGGTGCAAGGAGCAAGGCCTGGGGTGGGGGTGGGGGGCAGCTAGACCTGGGTCCAAGTCCCAGGCTACCACTTACTATCGGAGTAACCTTGGGTCAAGTTGCTTAATGCCCCGTTTCCACATCCATACATTGGGCGAACCTACTGTGTGTGGATGAGCATGCCTCGATCACGCTCGGGAGCACCACTGAGCCACGAGGGAGCTGGCGTGTGCTGCATCTGAACCTCGCCCGTCATGTCACTGTGTTTCCTGCCCCTTCTGGCAGAGCGGCTGAGCAAAGCTGAGCTCAGGACGGCTCTGCGGACATTCAGCCTGATTTCCCTGGGCCTTTATTCTCACTACTGGCTGCTCCTGAACGTGTCTGGCTTCCAGAGCCCCAGCTCAGCCCTGGTCTGCATGCTGGTCACCAGATCCCTGCTGGCCCACCCTTACCTCCACGTCAACATCTTCCAGGTGAGGCCTCCCCTCCCCTGGCTGCTGGGGGGCTGTGGGGAGCACTCTCCACCTCAGGAAGCCTCCCCCCACCTCCCAGCCCTCTACTCTTCTTTCTGTGCATCATCCCAGAGAGTTCTGGTCTCAGGTAGGAATGTGCTTCTCTCCAACACTGGCTGCCAATCACCAGAGGGGCAAAGATTAGTTAAGAATCTACTATGTGCAGGACCCCTGATTAAGGCCTGTGGGGACACAAGTGATGAACTCCTGGCCTCAGGGTGCTTACTGTGATAGCCCCAAGTGACGTGGAAAGAGCTGTCACAGCAGCTCAGCGCAGGCCATGAGGCAGGCACCTGGGAGGCCAGGGCTCAGCACACTGTCTGGGCCCCTTCCATAGGGACAAAGGCCAGCCACCCTGCTCCTTGGACCAGGGAGGAACCCGGGTTAGATCCTGCACGTCACTGTCCCAGCACTTCGCACAACTTCCTTCCACGAATGGCTTAATCCCATAGTTGTGTCCCATCTGCCCATCTTGCTATTAATAGAGCGAATGCTCCCATTCCCTTTGCATCCCCTAGACCCAGGACGGTGCCTGGCAGAGGGACATGTACACGAACCTGTTGAATGAAAACATACACGAGATACACAAACTTGATCTTGAACAAAGAGCAGGATTTTGATGGGTGAAAACGGAGCAGAGAGCCTCTTCAGGATCAAGACATAGTGACAGGGGAATAAATGGGGGGCGGGGGGGCCAGGTGTGAGCTTTAGAGTACCACAGGATCTGGGGGGTGCCCAGGCCAAGCCCCTCATTGTCCAGGTGGGGAGAGAGGCCCAGAAGTGGACAAGACTGAGCTCAGGGCCTGGACAGGTGACCCCAGCCACCACCTACCTCTACCAGGTCCTGCCGAGAGGGGGTGAGGTGGGCAGAGGAAGCCTCTGGCCTCTGAGTGCTGAGGGCTCCGGGGGCCTAGGCAGCCGCTGCTTCCTCCCGTGCCCTTGGGAGGAGCAGGAATGGCCCCGGTCATGACCCACGCGTCTGTCACAGCACATTGGGCTGCCCATGTTCTCCCGGGACCAGAAGCCCCGACGGATCCACATGCTGAGCCTGGGCGTGCTTAACCTGCCCCGGCTGCCCGTGCTGGACTGGGCGTTCGGCCACTCCATCATCAGCTGCCACGTGGAGCACCACCTGTTCCCCAGGCTCTCGGACAACATGTGCCTGAAGGTAGATGCGGGCCGGGCTGGAGGGAGTCCCTGAGGGCAGAGGGTGAGGAGACCTCGGGGTTCACCTGAACCCTGAGTCCCCCAATTCAGAGGGCCTCAGGAAGGGCCGCCCAGGGTACAGGCGGCAGGAAGCAGGATGGGCTGCTTCCCAGCGGAGCGACTCTGGCCCAGCGAACTGCCCGTCCGTGTGCAGCCGCTTCCCGTGTCAGCGCCTAGGCTGACAGGCTTGGAGGATGCCATGGCATGGATGTGGAACACTGGGCACACTGTGGGTGCAGGATAAAAGGAGCTGAGGGCTGTCATGCGGTTGGGGGCCCTGGGGGTGCGTGTTAAGCAGACGCCCCCCTTCTCCCTTGTCTGCCGGGATGGGGAGAGGCAGGAACCCCCCAAGCCCCTCAGTGCCTCTAGCGCCCCACGGAACAAGGCAGATGAGGCCCAGCTCAGCCTCCTCCCACCCACCTTCTGGCAGGTGAAGCCGGTGGTGTCCCAGTTCCTCCAGGAAAAGCAGCTGCCTTACAACGAGGACACCTACCTGGCTCGCTTCTGGCTGTTCTTCAGACGCTACGAGGAGTTCATGGTGCAGGCCCCTCCCATCACCGAGCTGGTGGGGCTGCAGTGAGGGGCGGGCCGGCTCAGGCACCCTGCTCCCCTCCCCAGCTCTCCTGCTGCCATCCCTGGGGCCCCCGGGGCATGGGTGCTTCCCCAGTGGGGACGGCTAGGCCGCTGGAGGACTTGGAGCAGGCAGGCACGGGGCGGCCAGAGGCAGGGAGCGCAGGCGGGGGCTCCCGGGGGGGTCACCGGCCCTGCTTGCTTTTCTGGGTTGTGAGAGATGTCTGGAGGAAATGAATAAAGGTGGCCGAGCCTTCTGGCCCACTTCATCTCAGGACTAAACAGGGATGTGCCTGAACCTCTGTAGGGCTAAGGGGGTGAGGAAAGGCCCTGGGCAGGGGGCAGGTGAGGAGGGGGCATTCAAGAGGGCAGGGTCAGCCCTTGGCTAGGGCCTCCCTGGCACCAGAAAAGCTTAGTTGGCCACTGCTTCCTCCCATGCCCTTGGAGGCTCTGTCCCCCTAGGAGCCCTCTCCCTAGGGGCCACCAGGGGCGGCTACTTTGGGCAGACCTTCCTAAGTTTCCCAGCCAGAGACACTTGCAAGACTCTGGCTCAGCAGCTCCCAAGAGCAACAGCATCAGTGAGATCTAAGTGTATGCGTTTTGTGAGGAGAGAGTTCCAGGTTCTGGAAGTAAGGGGAGAAAGAGTATAAATAGCTTTGAGTGTGACCTTGGCTAGCTCTAGAATAATTCTGCTGCGGTCCATGACATTTAGGAGTGAACGTGGAAGAATTCTCAGTAGTTGAGAGAGACAACCATTACTGGGAGGGTCACTGAGACTAGAAGGGTGTGGAGGACAGATGGCCTCAGAGAGGACAGGAAGGAGGAGGAGGAGTGTGGGGTGTAGGTACAAGAGCTGGAGTCACACGCTGCACTGGGCTGTGACAGCACCGTCTGCAGCCTGGGAGGGAGGCAGGAACGTGAGGGAACTACGGATGGCAGCCAGAGGAAGCGGTCACGGTGCTGGGGGAACCACGGAGAGTCAGCCTAAAGTTGGCCAACTTGAGAGGGGGCTGGAGGTGGGGGTGCAAGGCAAGGCCCGGCTGGAGGCTGAGGGAGGGATGGAGGAGGCCAGGGCAGTTACTTTATTGTATTTATTTTTTAAAGACCTACTGTTTTTTACAGAGAAAGAGACAGACAGACAGAGAGAAGGGGGAGGGCCCAGAGTAGTCTCCATAGTTGTACGTCATCAGTTTTCGACAGTTTCATTCCACACAGGTGGGTGGGTGGGGGTGGAGGTGGGGAGCAGGGCAGGAACCTGGCCGGGCTTGGTGAGAACTGAACTGGAGCCACACCCCAGTTCAGCATATGGCTCCGCACGGGCTGGGGCTGGGATTCGATCCTCAGACCCCGGGGCTGCAAGGCGAGCGCTTAATTTGCTGGGTCCTCCTGGCTTCCCCAAGGGCAGTTACTTTCAAAGAGGGTTTCTAGCCTCTGCACTAGGACATTCTGACCAGATCATTCTTTATGGCCAGGGCCGGTCCTGTGCATTGTAGGATGTTTAGCAGCACCCCTAGCTTCTACCCACTAGGTGCCAAGAGTCCAAGTTGTGACAAACAAAATGTCCGAAGATATTGACGAAATGTTCCCTATGGGGCAAAATCGTCCCCGGTTGAGAATGTTCAAGTCATGTCCCAAATACACAATTGCCTTGTTTTTCAGAGAAGTCCTTGGACAGAGTCAAGGGCACGCTGCCCCTGATGACAGGAGGCTAAATGGCAGCAAGTAGGTTGGGTGGAGGAGTCAGATGGCAGGTGAGGGCATTCTCTCAGCCTGGTCCTGTTGGGGAACCCACTGCTAGGGAGGCCTTAGCTGGCTCTGCTGGGCGACTGCTGCCATTGGCGACCTTTCCCCACTCCCCCCGAACCTGCCTCCCTCTACCGGAGGCCTGTCAGGAACCTCTCCTGCGGCTACAGCTGCCACTCCTTCCGAAACAGCTCTTTCCTCTGCTCCTCCAGTGCCTGGGATGGTAGTGGCTTCCAGCTGCTGACTAGCCCAGGGGTGCTTCACGGTTCCCTTAATCCTGCTCACACTTCTGTCCGAAGTTCCTGCGCTAAACTCTCTGCAATCAGACTTTCGAGCACGCCATCTGTTGCCTGCTGAGAGGCTGGCGGATAGAGCCGAGTTTTGGATCCATGCAGCCTACTTGGAAGGAGACGGGCTTGGCCCACTGCCGCACTACACATTACTGCTGCTCTTTTGAAATGCATTAGTAGCTCAGAAATGGCCTTAAGGTCCGGGAGGGCCACTATTCATGCTGATTCTCCACATGAAAAATGCAGTGTCAGAAAAGGCTCCATTGCCTCGTAAAACCATCCTAATACATAAGCAATGGCTCACGGTTATTGATCTGGGCTGGAGTGAGGCCGGGGCAGCAGCAGCTGAAGGCCCTGGTACCGAACCTGGCTGTACCGCAGGCGCCTGGGAACAGTCACTCGGTCACTCTGAGGCTTGATTTTCTGTTACTCTGAGGATGTGGGCTGGGAATGCATGGGGCTTGGGAGGTGAGGTTCAAAGGTGATAATATTGATGATGACGATAGCTCATATCTATTCAGAACTCGTGGCACATTTTTACCTATGCCATCTAATGTTAATCTTTATAAGAAATCGGTACTATTTCTCCCCCCTCACATTATGTATTGTGAAGACAAGCCTTGGAGAGATTAAAATTTCTCAATGTCATATAGTTAGTAAGTGGCAGAAGAGGAATTCGAACCCAATGTGTCCGACTCCAGAATCCTTGTTCTTAACCACCAAACACAGTGCCTCTGGGAGGGGAGCCTTCTAGGGCTTTCAGAGGTATCTGATCCCGAATCTCCTTCTCTTCCTCCCACGTGAAAGGATAATACATGATTTGATCATTAAGACAAACTTTAAAACATCCATTACATTAAGGTGACCAACTGTCCTCCTTTAGGGAGGACGGTCCTCCTTTTGGAAGTTCTGTCCTCCCTCGAAAAGTGTCCTCCTAGATGTCCTCTTTTTCTTTTTTTTTTTTTTTGGTTCTGCAATCGATTTCTTTCTTTCTTTCTTTTTATTGTTAAATTTATTGGGGTGACATTGATTGGTAACAATTAGATAGTTTCCGGATGCACAAGTCCACATCACATCCCCTATGCTTCGCATTATGTGCTCACCACCCAGAATCAGCTGTTCTCCTTTTCATTGGAAAAATGTTGGTCACCTTAATTACATGCCAGGCATTGTACAAAGCTCTGGGGATATGAGACTGAATGAGGTTGGGCCCCAACCTCCTGGAACTTAACAGTTTGTACAAAAGTTGACACTTTCTGTAAAGATAGTAAATATTAATATTTTGAGCATTGTGGACCGCATGGTCGTTGTCACAAATACTCAGAGCATTTTGTACCATCAAAGTGTGAAACCAGGGGAAGCCGGATGGCTCAGTGGGTTGGGCGCTCACTTTGCAGCGCCGGGGACCGAGGATCGAATCCCGGCCCTGGCCCATGCGGAACCATATGCTGAACTGGGAGCTCCCCTAGTTCAGTTCTCTCTCTGTCTCTGTATCTCTCTCTCTCTCTCTGCCAAAATAAATAAATAAATAAAATATATTTAAAAAAAAAAAAGTGTGAAACCACCATGGATGTATATAAAGAATGAACATGACTGTGTTCGAATAACATGTTTTTTCTGAGGTTGTGTAATTTTCACATATCACAAAACCTTATTTTTTTACATTTAAGAAACCCATTTAATTATAATTAGCTTGTGGGCAGTACAAAAACAGGTGTTGTGCAGGATTTGGCCTGCAAGCTGGTTTGCCTACGCCTGGTCTAGCGGGACAGACACAAAACACAGTGATTTATTAGAAATCAGGACAGTAGGAGGGAGGGGAAGTGACTAGAAGAGGCACAAGGGACTCCTGGGTGCTGCCCAGACTTCTTGATCTGGGTGGTGACAACAGGGTTACATTTGCTAATAATTCATCAAATAGTACACTCCTGACTTGTGCATTTTGTTTGTTATTTCAATAAAAAAGATAATTAAGAAATGATGGGAAAGCCGGGACGGCTCAGCGGGTTGAGGGCTCACTTTGAGGCCACGAGGACCGAGGATCGAATCCCGGCTCCGGCCCAGGCAGGACCCACATGCTGGACTGGGGAGTTCCCACAGTTCGGTTCTCTAGCTGTCTCTGTCTCTGTCTCTCTCTCTATCTGTCAAAAGTAAAATAGAAATAAATATGCACTGAAGATAAAATAATTACTCTCTATAAATATAAAAAAAAAAGATATAAAAAAAAAAAAATGATAAGGCAGTGTAATAAGTAATAATGGGGTACAAGAAAGGGCCCTAACCCAGTGTGGGAGACGATGGGTCACAGAAGGCTTGCTTCTCCAAGGAAGCGTTTGACAAGAGGACCCTTGGGAGAAAAGGAAACTGAAGCTAGCATTAGGCTTACTGGGTCAGGTGACCAAAGATCCTGCCTTTTAAAACTATACAAGAGCTGTCTGGGAAAAATCCAGCCATGGTCAATATAACGAGAATGGTTACTTGGCTGGATGCTTTCTGGACAGTCCTCATAAGCCCTCATATTTGGTTCATCGTGGATTTTTTTGCCTTAATTTCCATCTTTTAAAATGTTGCATTAGGGGATGCCAGGATAGCTCAGCAGGTTGAGGGCTTGGCTTGCAACTCCAAGGTCCGGGGATTGAATCCCAGCCCCGGCCCATGCAAGCCCACATGCTGAACTGTGGCGCAACTGGTAACCGCCGGGATGGCGGTGAAGTTTCTCACCTCATGCGGGAGACCCCCAGTTTGGTTCCAGCCCCACGTGGCCCACATCCACCTGTATGGAAAGAAACCATGTCACAACTAATGATGTACAACTATGGAGACTGCTCAGGGGCCTCCCCCCTTCTCTTTCTCTCTCTCTCACTTTTTCTCAAACAAAAAAATCTTTAAAATGTTGCATCAAAATATTACCTTGATTACGGAAGTTTTTGGTGCCCCCTTAAATGTACCCAAGACCTGGCTCTATCTTAAAACCTGGGGCAGGTCACTCCTCCTTTGTTTCCTCACCTATGTAAAGTGGAGGGGTGTGTAGGACAAAATCTCTGTGGCCAGAAAAGGGGTTCTATGGAAAGTAACCCGACAGGATGATCTGATCATAAATTCCTAAATGGCCAGGTCACAGTGGGTTGTCACAGCCCAGGACGATCATTTCTTTGGTGAAAGCTTTTAAAGCGAGCCACATCGGTTTTTCTTGTGCATCTAGGTCAGTGGTTCCCAACCTCTTCCCACTTGTGTATCCCCTTTAAACTAATATCTATAAATTGTACCTTTTGTTTTTAAAACAACTGTTTTTAAATACTGACACTTTTGTTCAGTGCCTATCTCAACGTGAAATAGTGGATGGAATGAGGTCATAGTTAGGAAAGAAAAGTACTACACTAAAAGTACAAACCACCGATTTACAATATTTGCAACACTGTTAAATGTTGTTACTGATTATTTTTCATAACCCCCTGACGGCCCAGCGTGTACCCCCCCTGGGGTACACGTACCACTGCTTCGGAACCAATGATCTAGGCTAGGAGGTTAACACACGTTTGAAAAGCCAGAAGTCATACCTTTCAAAGCTGTAACCACCCTCTAGAGAACAGGTAATCTAGTTAACCATCCTGTAATCCAATCCCTGCCGTGCTTTCTCCCGCTTTCATGTAATCTTCCTTACATTCCCTCCATACATTCAAATGCGTAAAAGAAACGAACACAAAATTGATCCTTGGGAGCATTTTAGATCTTGTTTCCTGGCAATTGTGGTCATTGGCTTAAGTAAATTTTTATAAAAATTCTCTATAGGTTTGGATATTTTTAGGTCTCTCTCTAAGGTTTGAAATTCTCCCTGGCCCTACCTGGACCGCACCTGACCGGACCACAACTGTACAGAACCCTGATCCGTGAAAGGGTCACCAGGTTGCAGGAGGGAGCCCCTTTCTTCCTGAACTTCCGGACTCCGTGGTTATTACCCAATGGGCTTGCTTGAACCCGACTGCTGATTGGCTAGCAAGGGCAGAGGCGGGCGCTAGCATAAGTAACAGGCGCATACGTCATCAGCCGGAGACGAAAGTTCCGAGAGGGACTAAGTAAACTCCTCTCTAATTGGCTCCCTTCTTCAGACGGAATTGAAACAACGATGGGATTCGCTCTCTTTTAACTCGAGACTCCCGATAATTGGAGGAGAGGATTGGGCGGAGAAATGTATGAAGTCACGTGGGGACCAGAAACCAGAGGGTGGGGCAGAAGTGGGTGGATCCGAGGGCGGGCTTCTCCTTTGGGGGCGGGATTCTTTCAGGGATCGGGGGTGGAGCCGCCCCGCTGCGCCTTTCCCGAGCGTAGGAGGCGGGGTTTGGGGCGGGGGCCGAGCCTGTGGGCGGGGCCATGGAGGGGGCGGGCCCGGAGCCGGCGCCCAGCGTGGAACACCCGGCAGTCCCCTCGATCGGATCCCCTGGCTGGTTCTTCCTCCCAGCCATGGCTCCACGCTGCTGGCGCTGGTGGCACTGGTCGGCGCGGGCTCGGACCCGGCCGCCTCCCTACGGAAGCACCCTGAGTAGGAGCAAGGCACCCCTGGGTCTGGATGGGAGCGCGGGGAGGCCTGCGAGCGCTCAGTGGAGGGGTCGAAGCCAAGCTGGAGCAGGGCTGGAGAGGGGACCAGGGGCGAGCCTGCAGGGGTCCACTCATGCGGACGAGATGGGGGTGGTGTACCGGGGGCAGATGAAGGCCTGGGGGGTGAGATGTCCACAGATAGGAGAAGGGTGATACGGAGGTCTGTAGGGGCGAAACGGGGTCTGTAGGAATGAGACAGGGGCAGCGTAGGGTTCTGTGGAGAGAGAGATTAGAGGTAAAATGGGAGCATTGTGGGAGACCCACAGGGGTGAGATCGGGATGACATGGGGTCCGTTGTCAGGTTGTGGTATTCTGGTTGGGTGGGTAGGGACTGTGCAGGGCAGCCTCAGGGGTGGGTGGTGGGGGCTGTCGAGGAGGCCACCTTCAGCGACAGTAGGTTCATGTGTGAGGCGTAAGGAACCCTGCAAACGCCAAAGCTTTGACGAAGAGGCGTGCGAAGCTTGGGAAGCTCCATCTTCTATTTGACACTGCAGTCCGTTTGGGATTAGGGGGAGCGGGTTGTTCTGACCTTCCCCCGTCCCATTCCAGGTTCCTGCCAGCAGATCTCCACTCAGGAGCAGACCCCCCAGATCTGTGTGGTGGGCAGTGGCCCAGCTGGCTTCTACACTGCCCAACACCTGCTAAAGGTAAGCCACACGCTTCTGATGCCCTTACCCACGATGCACCTACTGCTGCCATCCTAAGGGCGAGCCCCACCCTTTTGGGTTTTTAAAGCACGCCTGGAGCCCCAGTGGGGAAGGGGCTCCAGCCCATCTAGACAGGACACTTTCTACACATTTTGTCACCTACATCTGGGGCTCCCCACTCTAGGTCTTCAGCTGTGAGACAAGTGTGTGCCCCATGGGCGATGACGGTCACTGGTCAGTGGCAGATGGTCGGCTATGCCTTCTTGGCCAAGTTCTTCAGGGGGCTTATGCGGACATGCAGGATGAGTTTATCCTGCCCCTCGTCTTCCCTACTTTCTCCACTATCTCCACTCTGTCCCCAGCCTCACACGTCTTGGGGCTCTGCCCCCTCTTCTTGGGGTTTTCTGTCACTTTATCCTCTTCACTGTGCTCTCTTTACTGCTAGCTCCAGACACCACCTCCCTCATGCCATGCTTTTCTTTCAGCCAGCTCTCCACCCCCATTCCCTTCCAAAGGCCAGGGTCTCAAGGCTTACACTATTGGCCTTGGTGGGCTGGGCCCCAAAGTTACTAATTATCCTTGAGACTTTGCCAGACCTTGGACCTTGGTGGGAAGGACAACCATGTGGGGGGATGGGCGGGGGGAGGGGAGGGCGTCCTGGTCTGAGACATGGGGCCATGGCCTTGCTTTGGAGGAAACTGGAGTGTCCATGAAGAAAAAGGAGAAAAGATAACTATATTAATGATACAAACACATAGCAGATATTTGAAAGTTTGCCGAGGACATGGGGCAAAAATGGGAGGGTCTTGGGAGACTGAGATGAGTTGTCGCCCTGCTGAAAAGTGACCTAAGCCCTCCTTCCAAGTAACGGGGGTGGAAGAGCTAATTCTGATGAGTGACCAGCACGGGCCGAGTTAGGTGGGGTCCAAGTGCTTCCCGGAGCAGGCGCATTTGATCTGCAGGGAAGCCACAGGCTCTGGAGTGGGCCTGCCACATGGGCATCACCCCAGCAGGCTGCCTGTTATAGGACAACCCTGTTCTCTGTCTCAGAGCCCAGGGCTCACGGGCTGGTGACGTCCTGGACGGTTTTGTGTAAGGGACACTTAGCTGAGCCTGACTTTGGGGAGTGGGGGCTGGGGGCTTCCAGAAGGATTCTCTGAGCCTCTGATGTGAGCAGAGGCCCAGGCACATGCTCTTCCTGTGGGAGGTGCTGGGAGAGGGACACAGAGGCTAGTTACAAGCTGGTCTTTGCCCACTGGGAGCTCCAAGACATTTGTGGGGCACCTCGAGGACAATGGCACTCAGCTGAGTCAGGCACTGTCCGTAGAGCATCTCATCACATCCTCAGGACAACCTGCGAAGCAGGCGTCACAACTCTCACTTCACAGTGAAGACACTGAGGCTGAGTGCGGTTGCTCAAGGTTCCACCTGGACAGGGAAGAGGCTGGGACCGGAGCCCGGGTAGTCTGATGGCAGCGCCCGCTCTCCATCACCGCGGTAGCCCATTCTGTAACCAATGACCTGACACCAGTGTGTTCTGGGCGAAGGCCTGGCCCTGGGAACACAGGCGTGAGCAGGACAGGCCTGGTCCCCACACTCAAGGACCTGCCGTGGAGATTATGGAGTGGAGGGGGAAGAGGGCTCCGATGGTGTAAGCACAGAGACCGGGGTGGGGTGCGGGGTCGTACGGAGAGGTGCCCCTACCCCACCCTGAAGGAGGAGATGGCCATGTTATTGTCTGAAGGACAGCAGCAGCTGCCAGGTGGGTGTGGGTGGGGAGAAGGCAGGAGAAGGCTAGGTACAGAGAAGCCTGTGGACACAGTCCCATAGGAAGGAGTCTGGGGGACAGGGTGAGTTCAGGCAGGTAGGTAGGTGGAGGGGTGAGGCCTGAGAAGTTAGGCGGGCCCAGGTCCTGGGGGCCTTGGAAGCCACCCACCAGGCTTGCTGCCCACCCCCTGGGGTACTTATTAAAATGTACATTTCTGGGCCTAGCTCAGAGAGAAGCAAACTGGCTGGGGCCCAGGAATCAACAATTTTAAACACACACCCTGGGGAATCTGGTGCCTGCTGCTGCAGGGGGTTGGCTTCACTGAAGGGCTTTAGGCAAGGGACTGCAGCACCCCGTTTTTGATTTGGAGCTCTCTGCCTGCAGAATGGTGGAGTAGGGAGGCAGGGCTGGCAGCTGGCCAGGGCAGCAGTGGGGAGCAGCTGGGGTAGCCATGCGGGGGCTGGGGGGCGGAGTAGACAGGGTGAAGGGGAGTCAATGAGGAGCCCCAGGTTGTGGCTTGGGCTTGGGTGGATGGGTGGAAGAGAGCGCAGAGGGAAGGGGAGAGCTTTGGAGGAAGGCGCAGTTGGCTGTAATTGGATGGGTGTGAGGTGTCAGGTGAGTTGTCCAGGGAGCTCACAGGTTTGGAGCTCAGAGGAAGGTCTGGGCAGGAGAGGGCGAGGAATAGCATTAGCAAGTCCTCAGAAATCTGAGGCACGGGGAAGTTGAAGAAAGTTCCCTGAGAGATGTGTACCTAGGGGGCAGGGAAGGGTCCCAGATAGGAATGCTTTTGGTAGAAGGGGGACAGGAAAAGGGGCCTGAGAAAGCACAGCTGGAGGGTTAGGAGGGTGCTACCAGGTTAGGGACAGAGGGTTTCATGGCAGTCGAGGTCGCCCATGCCACATACCCAGCAAACATGTCCCGCGGATTTAGCTTTGTGGAGGTGGCCTTGGAGATAGCAGTGTGACCTAGAGGGAAGGATCCACCCAGAAAGAATGGAAGATAAAGTCCGATTGTGTAAGGTATTGTCCGCCAGGCTGAGCAGTTTGAACTTTGTCCTGCAGCCGGGGCAGCGGGGAAGGTTATGAGGGAGGCAGCGCCTTCAGTAGTCTCAGTAGGGACAGCTTTGGGTGGTGGTCCCTCGCCTGGCCAAGCCCTGGGCTCCGTGCTGCAGGCCTTGTGCATTTACTCATGGGCATCTCGCCGGGACCGATGTTCCTGTGACACAGAGCCGGGAGTGCTGGGGTCCCTCCGAACCCACCTGTGGCCCAGGGTCTCTCACTCTCCTGCCCTCCAGGATGCTTCCCAACAACCCAGAGGGGTTGTTATCAGTCCCAGTTCACAGAGGCAGAGGAGGCACTTGCTGTCATGTGGCTGGTTGGTGCTGGCGCCTGGCCCTGTGCCTTCCCCATGGCTCTCCTGCTGCCCGTGAGGGCAGGCAGTGTGGAACCAATGCGTGTATGAGATTATTTTTTCTAAGGGTAAGAGTAGGGCCACCTCCATCTCCCACTGCTCCCCGCATGTCCCAGCTGCGCCCCCAACTCCCCGTCCAGCTTGGTTCCTTTTCAACAGGATGATCTTAGAGACTAGGCCAGGGGTGGTGAACCTATTGGCGATTGAGTGCCAAAGTTTATGAAATAAGAGTATACTTGCTCGACTCGCATGCCAACCCATCGAGTGAGATAGAGGTATCGATTATTTTTATGTCTATAAGAGCATAAACAATAATTTTTTTAATGGTATTCACAGCTCCGCATGCCGAAATAATTGCTCCGCGTGCCACTTTGGGCACACGTGCCATAGGTTCACCACCCCCGGACTAGAGTGAAGGCAAGCATGCATTTCAACGGGCAATTCTCAGGTCACCAGCCTGGCTGGCCATTTCTAGAAGTGCTGAGGGATTCTAGGGCCTGGCTGTTGGCTGAGTTTTCGAAGGGCTGGCCGTCCTCGAGGTCTGACCTCAGCCGCCCTGGTCCTCTGTCTGGCTCTCTAGGCAGATGGGGAGTCACTGGGGGTCTCTCCTTGCAGGGGGTCAAGGCCTCCTTGTGTCCTCAGCCCGCTGAGCGGGGCTCTCCGGCTGTGTCCGGGAAGGGGAGGACCTGCAGGGGCCCAGCCCCCTGAGCCCCACTGCCTGCTGCCCTCTCCCCCAGCACCACAGCCGGGCCCACGTGGACATCTACGAGAAGCAACTCGTGCCCTTCGGTCTCGTGCGCTTCGGCGTGGCACCCGACCACCCCGAGGTGAAGGTGAGCCTCTCTGGGCAGCGAGGGGAGGTCTGGGAACTCCCGTCCAGGTGAGGAGGGAAGGGAGGCCCCCTGGCTGCGTGGGTTGTCCCCAGTCCCTCTAGAGGCCACCCAGGTTCCATCCTGGGGACACTGGGGTCAGGGTGGCACAAGCATGGCCCCTGGAGCTGCCCCATCCTCTAACCCCTCCCCCTCCGGGGCCCAGCAGAATGTCATCAACACCTTTACCCAGACGGCCCGCTCTGACCGCTGTGCCTTCCACGGCCACGTGGTCGTGGGCAGGGACGTGACTGTGCCAGAGCTGCGGGAGGCCTACCACGCCGTGGTGCTGGTGAGTGCAGGCGGGCAGCCGGGCCGGCGAGGAAGGGGACCCGGGCAGGGCAGCGGCAGGAGGTGGAGGCACACGGGTGAGGCCCAAACCACCAGTCATGGGCCCGAGTGGAGGCTGCGGAGGAGCTGGCAGGAGCCTGGTGGGGGCCGCCTGGCCCCCGAGCTGGTGCCAAGGGCTCTGGATCTTTCCTCAGAGCTACGGGGCAGAGGATCACCAGGCTCTGGAAATTCCCGGTGAGGAGCTGCCCGGTGTGTTCTCGGCCCGAGCCTTTGTGGGCTGGTACAATGGGCTTCCTGAGAACCGGGAGGTGAGTGTGGGGAGCACTCCTACTGCCTCTTCCTCCTCACCCCTTAGCCGGGGCTGGGAGAAGAAGGAGCCCCCATCCAGGCCTGGGAGGCTCCCTGTGTGGAACGTGAGACATCGGACTGACCGAGGTGGGGGGTCAACCCCGGGAAGCCTCTGGGAAGAGATGGGGCTGGGCTCCGGGGGGCTGGACACCCTGAGTGTGGGGGAGCCCGAGGGCTATGGCCCAGCATCCTGACTGGAGCCCAGGCGAAGGGGACCCTACCCAGACCTCTGTCCTCCAGCTGGCGCCGGACCTAAGCTGTGACACAGCCGTGATTCTGGGGCAGGGGAACGTGGCTCTGGACGTGGCCCGCATCCTGCTGACCCCACCTGAGCACCTGGAGGTGAGTGGGTGGGTCAGGGGCTGGAAGGGGGGAGGTGACGTCACAGTGAGGGCCTCGTGCCTGAGCTCAGCGCCCTGTGGTGTCAGGCAGAGGCTTTTCTGAAAGGCAGCCCATGAAGCTCACATCGCACCACTTCCCGTTCACTTTCAGCACCTCAGCGCCAGTGGGCCCTTAAAAAAACGCCCAGTGTGCTACAGTTCCCACTGCCTGGAACACCCTGAACTCACCTCTTGCCACTTAAGCGTTTAGTTCTTGCCTCAATTGCCCCTTCCTTCAGGACGCCTTATGCCTTCTTTGCATAGACTAACTTGTCTACTTCTGTTTCAAAGTGTGTTCTCAGCACTGTAATGCTACGTTTACTGATGAGTATTTGATAAGTGTCCCTCTCTCCACCAGATCAGAAACTCTGTGAGGGCCAGCGCCCTGGCTCTTGCGCACCATTAACACCGCCCTCTCCCCCTGCCCCTTGCACGGTGCCCTGCACGTGGTAAACACTTGAGTGCAAGAGCATGGGCCTGGTTTGCTACTAAAGCCATTTGCAGAATTGGCGGCAGTGCCCCCTGTGGCCACCAGGGGGAGGCAATCTCTCGGGCTGCCAATCTGCTCCGGCTCCGGTAAAGTTCAGCCTTTTATGTCAGAAAACAGACATCACAGAGGCTGCCCTGGGGGTCCTGAGGCAGAGTCAAGTGAAGACGGTGTGGATCGTGGGCCGACGAGGACCTCTGCAAGTGGCCTTCACCATCAAGGTGCTGGGGCCGCAGGAGAGGGGCCAGGGTCCTAAGTAGACAGCATGCCTTTGGAGGGCAGGGCAGAACCCCTGGGAGTGATGCTACCTGGAGCCCAGTTCCTTCCGTGGTGGTGGGTGGTGGTGGCGTCTCCCAGCTGGCCTGGGCTCGGGGGTGAACAGAGCTCTGGGCCTGATCTCCCCCTCCCCCATCCCCAGGAGCTTCGGGAGATGATTCAGTTACCAGGAACCCGGCCCATTTTGGATCCTGCGGATTTCTTGGGCCTCCAGGACAGAATCAAGGGTGAGGGACCCTGGCCTGGCCCCCCAGCTCACTAGGGAGGGGACGGTCTAGGTCCCAGAGGGCTTGGGGGCGGGCGTGCTGTGCAGGCACAGCCCTGAGCCGTTCCTCATTGCTGACAGAGGTGCCTCGTCCCAGGAAGCGGCTGATGGAGCTGCTGCTTCGAACAGCCACTGAGAAGCCAGGGGTGGAGGCGGCGGCCCGCCAGGCCCTGGCCTCCCGAGCCTGGGGTCTCCGCTTTTTCCGAAGCCCCCAGCAGGTGCTGCCCTCCCCAGACGGGCGGCGGGCAGCAGGCATCCGCCTGGCAGTCACCAGACTGGAGGTGAGTCTCCTGTTACCCAAAGACACCCCCGTTCTCCAAGTCTCTGCACCCCAGCCGGGTGTTGCTCACACTTTCCCCAACAGGGTATCGGTGAGGCCGCCCGGGCAGTGCCCACTGGAGACATGGAGGACCTCCCTTGTAGGCTGGTGCTGAGCAGCGTTGGGTACAAGAGCCGTCCCATTGACCCCAGTGTGCCCTTTGACCCCAAACTTGGGCTCATTCCCAATATGGAGGGCCGGGTTGTGGATGTGCCAGGTGAGAGGGTTAAGAAGGCTAGGCACCAGACTGGTGTTTGCTGGGGCCATTTGCATTCATTCATCCAGTGACATGCACTAAGAAGGGCCTGAGCCAGGCCCCCTCCTGGTCCTAAGGCAGGTCCCCAGTCTCGCTGAGGTGCCCACATTACGTTGGTGATTCTCTAAGCCTGTTCTGGGCTAGCCCCCGCATGCAGGCCTGGGTTGGGGGGCTAAGCAGCAGCCCTGGCCTCCCGGAGCTACCAGTCTGGCTAAATACCCACATACCTGCCTATTCCTGCACTAAGCATTTCCTGAGGGCTTGCTGAAGCGGGAGGTGGGCAGGACCCAGCTTCTGCCTCTGGGAGCTCTTGGTCTCCGGGAAATAGGCGTACAGGGGGTTGGTGTCAACACAGGTTGAGAAGACCCACCGTGGGCCCAGCCAGCGGGGGCTGCTGGGAGGACTTGGGGTGTATGCACATATATACTGGGGGCTCAGGCTTGTCAGGCTGGTATCCAGCCACCTCTCCTTATGTCTCCGTCACCCTCTCCCAGGCCTCTACTGCAGTGGCTGGGTGAAGCGGGGGCCCACAGGCGTCCTCACCACCACCATGACTGACAGCTTCCTCACCAGTGAGACGCTGCTGCAGGACCTGAAGGCTGGGCTGCTGCCGGCGGGCCCCAGGCCTGGCTATTCGGCCATCCAGGCCCTGCTCAGCAGCCGAGGTCCGGGCCCCTGGAGAACCCCCGGGGGTGGGGGGTGGGAGGTGGGCCCCGGGCCCTTGCACTGTTTTGGAGGCTCTGCTCTCAGCTGGGATGCAGGGGGAAGGAGAGGCAGTGACACGCTTCCCTCTGCCTCAGGGGTCCGGCCCGTCTCTTTCTCGGACTGGGAGAAGCTGGATGCTGAGGAGGTGTCCCGGGGCCAAGGAGCTGGGAAGCCCCGGGAGAAGCTTCTGGATCCGCAGGAGATGCTGCGGTTGCTGGGGCGCTGAGCCCGGATCCTGGCCTGGTGGGGGTGGGGCGGGGCGGGGGAGGGTGGAGGAGGGCTGGTCTTCAGGGGACAGAGGCCAGGGCCGGTCTGACCTGGACGCTGCCCCACAGCTGCATCCCCTGCCTACCCTGGCACGGGGCCCTGGCCGCCTCTTTTCTAGGGGTCTCTGAACCCTTCCTCCTGCCAGGAGGTTGCCCTTGCCAGTGTGGGCTTCACTCAGCAAGGACGTACCTCATTTAGGGGTGGGTGCAGGTGCAGGCCGACCGTCCTCCCTCCCACCTCTCTCCTGCTCTGGACTGTGGAGGGTCACCAGGTCGGGGATGTGCTGAAAATAAAACGGCTACAAGGGAGAGGCAGTGGTGAATGTGCCTGTGACTTCTTCTGGGGCCTGGGGTCACCTTCCAGCCGCGGCTCCCCTGTGGCCTCCAGATGGCGCTGCAGAGCCAGCTCTGCTCAGGGGCCCCTTGGAGGGGGTTTGGTAGCCAGCCCTGGCAGCCAGCGGCCCTTTCTGCGCTTGGCCCTGCTGCTGAGACCTGCCTGCCTGCCTTCTGCCCACACTGCAGGCGCCCTGGGACCCTGGCCTGCTTGCTCTGCTGGCCCCACCGCCTGGTCCCCTCCCTGGTACAACCAAAAGAAAAAAGTGTGTGAGAGGACCGGGCAGCAGCTTGCCTGGCCCGGTCCCTCCCTGTGGCCCCCACACCTCTGGTATGAGTCCCCCCATCTGCTTCCAGTGACTTCCACACCTCATTGGCTTCCTGCCAGATCAAGCCTTTTAAAAACAGCACTAAACTCTTCTCAGCACTTTGCAAAGCATCTTCACCGTCTAAGCATCTGCACCGTCTAAGTGTCAGTCCCCAAGGTGCTGGCCTCACTATAGACTGAGGGACCCTGGAGTTCACTGCCCCAAGGTCACACAGCTAGTGAGCTCGGGCTTGAACCCAAGGCTCCTGGCCGGTGTTGTTTTCTCTGAGGCCACCTTGGCCCCGAGTGTGGGGTCTGGGGACACAGTCTGGAGAAGGGACTCAGGCGACGGCACGCGGGCGACGCGGGTGCGGGCAGCCAGGCGCCGGGGCGGGGCGGGGCGGAGGCGGTGGGCCCCGGTAGGGCGGGCAGTGCGGGCGCGCGGCGGGAGCGCTCCGCCACAGCCGGCTGCCGAGCCCCGG
The DNA here is from genome assembly GCA_004027555.1 of Craseonycteris thonglongyai. Taxonomy (NCBI): domain Eukaryota; kingdom Metazoa; phylum Chordata; class Mammalia; order Chiroptera; family Craseonycteridae; genus Craseonycteris; species Craseonycteris thonglongyai. The sequence continues at coordinate 186,318 of PVKE010000039.1, read as the reverse complement.
GAGCCCCGGAGCCGGCCCAGAGCAGGCCGATCGGGGCCCGGCAGGGGCGCGGGGGCGGGCCGGGCGCAGCCCGCCAGGCAGCACCACGGCCCCGGCCCCGCGGCGCCCGCCAAGCGGACACAGCGCGCGCCAGAGCGCGAAGCCGCGGCGCCGGGACATGCACCGCACGGGAGGCGGCCGGCGAGGGCCCCGGGCGCGGGCGCGGCGCCCCTTCTCCCCGGTGAGTGGCGGGCGGCGGACTGGGGGCGCAAACTTCGCCAACTTGGGTCTGGCCTCCGGTACCGCGCGGGCAAGGACGGCAGAGGCAGACGCGGGACACCCGGGGAGAGTCGGGCCGGCGCAGGGGGAGCGGGTGGCGGGGGACCCGGACCCGCGGGCACGGGGCCTGGGGTTTGGACCCGGGCGGGCGTTGGAAGAGGGGCCCAGGACGTTGGTCTGCCGGGTCGCCGGGCCCTCCAGCTCCTGCAGCTGGCGCCGCGGCAGCACGGAGCGGGGGGGACGGGGGCTGCCGGACCCCCCACAACTGTTGCTGCTGGAAGCCGCGGAGGCGGGGAGAGGGGCTGGGTGCGGCCAGGGCGAAGGGGGCTGGAGCCGGCACCATCAGGGAGGACGAAGGAAGCTGAGAGAGCGGGGCTCCCGGTGCCCGGCCCCTGGCTCTGGAGGGTCCGCGGAGCACCTAGGGCGCACCTGCATCCGCACCCCGGCCCTTTCGTCAGCCGTGAGCCCCCAGCCCCCTCCCCACTCTACGCGGCCGGCTGTGAAGCGCCCTCCTCTGACCCCAGGGAAGCAGCTCCCGGTGGTCGGGTCTTCCCAGATGCTGACCCTGCGCCTGGCAGACCCCGGCTGGGAGGAGAGAAGGGTGGGCAGAGGGCCCCAGGGAGCCGTGAGCCCCGCGGCCCTGGGCCCTGGCTGCCACACAGCGGGTCACGACGGTCTCCCCGGGGCTCCCACCACGATCCCCGACGGCGGGGAAGGGAAGCCGGAGCCCCCCGCGGCAGAAGGCGGGTCGTGCCTGCGCCTACAAGGGCAGAGCCAGGGACACGCGGAGGCAGAGGCACCCAGCGGCCAAACATCCCCGGGGGGCGCCCCCTAACCCGTCCAAAGGTCCTGCTGGGTGCGGGGAGCGCGCCTTCGCGCCGGGCCCTGTGCTCACCCCAGCGGCACGCCCGGGGTCCTAGCCCTGTGCGCCCCAGGGGACCTGCCCTCCGATGATGGCACCACTTTGGATCTGTCCCCAACCTGTGGCCACGGGGAAATGGAGGGAAGAAACGTATGTGGGGCTCGTCGGCTCTGTCCCTGGAGCCCGTCTAGTTTCTGGCTGCACCAGCTCGTTTCTAATCTGCTTCTAAACTCGGTGCCAGGAATGTGAATAGAAACATGCAGGGGCCCGTGGGCCCGAGCAGGACTCCCGGGTTTGCTCCAGGCCCTTGGGCAGGCCGGCACCCCGCCCCCGCCCCCCTCGGGCTGGGGGGGCACTCAGTTTGGGGGAGTGGGGGTGGGGGCCTAGGAGCCCAGGACGCCCCCCGTGGGGCGCGCGGGGGGCGTGGTGCCCAGTTTGGCCGCCAGGAGGCGTGGCGCGGGTTCCCGCTCCGGGAGCCGCTGCCGCCGCCGCATCGCGAGTGTCCTTGAGCAGCGGGTGACAGTGGCTGTTGCCGCTCGCGCCCCCTCCTCCAGCCGGGGGAGCCTGATGCCACGTTCCCTGTGAATTATTTATCGCCGGCTTAAAAATACCCCGAGTTCACAGCCCGAGTGTAAGATTCCTGCCCAGGGGAGGCGGCGGGGCGCCCCCCGGAGGGTCAGCTCCGAATCAGCCAGGAGGCGGACGAGGTCTTGGGAGGGAGACCCCGGTGCTGCTGGTTCTGTGACGGTTAAGCTGGAGGGACAGTCTCCTCCCCGGACACCTGTGTGCAGGGCAATAGGGCGGGAGGGAAATCCGACGGCAAAGCAGAGGCCAGCTTACCCGAAGGGCCGTGGATCCTGGAGCAGCTGGAGGCTCCTGGCCTAGAAAAGAGGGGAGCCTTCAGTGTCTGGTGTGTGTGTGGGTGCAGGAGCCCCCCTGAGATTGGGGAGCCGGGATGAGGGGAGAGAAGAGCCCCAAGCACGTGAAGGTGCCCAGTCCCTTAGGGGGATGCTGAGTGTCCCCAAGGACTGACCATTGGCAACTCCCCTGGGCCATGATGGTGTCCGCATGTTCATCAAACGTTACTTAGTGCTTTTGTGAAAGGGGGCTGGGCAGAGGTCTCTGGGACAACAGTCCACTGTGGGGGTGGAAGCATTGTAGAGGGGCAAATACCTGCCAGGGGCACAATGACATGAGCCAACTCAGAGGCATAGCCTGGAGCGCCCCAACCCAGGAGAGATGCACCAGTCCCAGGACCCCACCTCCATCCCCTGTCTTCTCACCCCACGTCCTGAGCCTGCATGGACTCAGGCAGGTGCCCTGTGGGAGCGGGATTTCGGTTGGGTTCGGAAAATTCTGGAATTTTGTCACGGGAAGAGGACCTGCCAGTCTGAGAGGGAAGAGCAGAGCAGAGGCCTGGAGGTGAACATGGTGGGGGCTGTCTGGCCACTAGACTGGCGGGGGAGAGGGCTCCCGAGATGGTTGTGTGTGGAGCCCTGTCCACGGGGGGCTTCGTCTGTGGACACCAGGAAGCAGCCATGCTGTTTGAGGGTGGGTGGTGTGGCCAGTGGGGCTGGCGGGCCGGGGTAGACGGGAGATTGAGAGGTGGGAGGCCAGGAGGAGGAAGGAGGAGATTGGATTGGCTCAGGGCTGAGGTGTGACCCTCCTGCCCCTTGGGGGAGGCTGGGTGCCACATGGTGATCATCTCCTTGAATCTCCCTATTGCTACAGGAGAGGGGACCCCCCCAAAAAACTAATTTATTGATACAAAGTTGCATATTTGTTCTTACATGTTTAAACTTTGGTCACCTGCAAAGCACTCTCCGTTTGATACAATACACCTATCGAACGCCTTTTCCACTGCTCAGAACAGGTTTTGAACTCTTGGATTTTGATGCCTTTTAGTGCTTCTGCCATTACCGCATTGGCAAAACGTTGTCCTCTGAGGACATTTTTCATCAGGGGAAACGCTTGGGGCAAGATGGGGTGAATAAGGAGGGTGGCGTCACGCTGTGTTCAGTCAAAAACTGCTGAACACTCGACGCAGGGCGGGCAGGTGCGTTGTCATGCCGCACATTGTGTAAATCATCCATCGTGAAATGGGCATTGAAAGAGTCTCCAAAACAAATGAACTGGAGCCAAACACAACAACGCCACCTGATACACGAAGGCAGATGGGTTCTGAGAACGCTCATCTAGCGGGGGAAGCCTGTACAACAAGGGGTTCGCCTCCAGAAGATCATTCCAGGATTTGGGGGTCCCCCCTTGTATTTGAAGCTCAGAGACTTGCCTGATTGCCCCCCTCCACCCCCTGAGGTATTCTGTGACCACTCCCAGCCTCAGCTCCTCAGCTGCAACCCGAGAGGACGCCCTCCATCAGAGCGTGTCTGGGGTAGTAGTGCCCCTGGGCTTGAGGGAGGGCATGGCTCCTTCATCTAGAGTCATGTCGTTCAAAAGAAACAGAACGAGAGCTGCATGTGTCAGTTAAAGTATTCTAATAGCCACCTCCAGAAAAGTCAGCAGAAACAGGTGAACGTAATAGGCACCCATGTCAAAGGATTAGTCAGATACCGGTACTTTACTTTCTTTTTTTCTTACGAAGTCTTCACCATCCAGGGTCTGTTTGACACGGACAGCATACCCGATTCGGGGGAGCCAGAGTCCTAGCAGAGGTGGGGAGGGCTGGGGTGGGGTTGGGGGCTGGGGCTTCCCAGGGCAGGGAGTCTGCAGGGACTGGAGGTGTGGGCAGAGGGGAGCACGGCAGTGCCCTGTGTGGGTATAACCTGCACACCCCTGATGGGTGGTGGCTGAACATGGGGTGGCATGGCATGTTTAGGTCCCATCCCGGGCTCTGCCATGTCTCTGGCTGACATCTCAAGGCAGTGCACTAGGACAGACCGCGGGTGGGGGCGGGGGGAGATCTCCAGGGTGCCCAAATGCCCCAGTATTCCCCCCCTTCTCTGCCTGCAATGAGCCCTGGTCGTCTGTGGGCTCTCCCTCGTTCAGCAGGGATGTGATGAAGGAGAGGCCAGCAAAGCTGTGACCCATGGCCAGCTGGGAGGGGGACTTAGGCCATTGGGCACCACTTACCGGCTTGGCTCTTGGTCCCCAGCTGAGAGCAGTGATGTTCCTTTAGCAGGGACTCACCTTGGGCCCTGGCGTTAGGTGAAAAGGACCCCACCCACCACCGAGGGCCCCGGGGAGCAGCTCCTGTGTAAGAGCGACCCTGAGTCCCACACAGGTCCCGGGGTCACACTCCTGCTGTGCAAGAGCTGCTGCTAATTGGGGCAACCGGGGGCAGGATAGGGACGTCCAGTGCCCAGGAGGGCACTCTGTGCCCTGAAGGCTCACGCCAGCTCGGTTTAGATTCAGTCAGAACGAAGAATCGGGGGCGGGGGAGGGAGTCAGAGCTGCCTGCCTTCACCTGGCTCAGGATGCGGGTAACTGCGGAGCCTCTCACCACCCTGAAGGAGGTCCTGGGAGTACTACAAGCAAGAAAACGGGCTCAGAGAGGGTGAGCAACTTCCCCCAAGACCACCCAGCCAGTACGTGGCAGAACTGGGACTTGAACTGGGGTCTGTCCCATTCCAAGCCATGCACTGGGACACCGGAGTAGCCATTTCAGTGCACCTTCCTGGGGCAGAACCCAGATGGACGAGACTCCAAAGCGCTGGCCTTTCTAGCCAAGGGTGCTGTTCAGCAGTCAAATGGAAGTCAGGAGCGCCCGGGAGCTCCGGCCCTTCCCAGCCCCTGCCCCCTGGACTGCCCTTCGGGCGCTCAGCTAATCTCTCTGTCTCTGTCTCTTTGTCCATCTGTGTCTGTCTGTCTCTGCCTCTCCATGGAGGGAGGTTTCCCCTCTTCTCTCATCCTCTGGATGGGTGTCCCTGTGCCGCTGGCCTTCAGCTCCTGTCTGTCTGTTCCCTGGTCCCCTCTGTGCCTCTGTCTCCCTCCCTGTGCCCATCCTGATTTCTCTGCAGGACACTCCAGCGGCCATGGGTGGGGCCCTGGGGCCGGCTCTGCTGCTCATCTCGCTCCTCGGTGGCTGGGCAGGGCTGGGCCTGGGGCAAGGCGAGCAGGCTGTGACAGTGGCCGTGGTGTTTGGCAGTTCGGGGCCACCACAGGTCCAGGGCCGGACCCGCCTCACCCCCCAGAGCTTCCTGGACCTGCCCCTGGAGATCCAGCCACTCACCGTGGGGGTCAACAGCAGCAACCCCAGCAGCCTCCTCACCCAGATCTGTGGGCTCCTGGGCGCGGCCCGCGTCCACGGCATCGTCTTTGAGGACAACGTGGGCACGGAGGTCGTAGCCCAGATCCTCGACTTCATCTCCTCCCAGACTCGTGTGCCCATCCTCAGCATCAGTGGGGGCTCCGCCGTGGTCCTCACCCCCAAGGTGCCCATCCAAGCTCACGTCCCCGGGTCCCTTGGGCCGAGTGCTAGGCTGAGGCTGGGGACGTGGGGCTGAGTCTGGGCCAGAGAGAGACTCAGGTCCTAGGAAGCTGGGGTTGGGTGGGGAGCAGCTCTGGAGCACCCCCTCTCTGCCTCTCTGGCCTTCCCTGGTCCGGCTCCTGAGCCAGTGGCGGGGGAGGGCAGGCTGGGTGTGGGAGCTGCTGTACTCAGTCCAGGGTCACTGTCCGAGGCATGGGGGAGGCATGTCCTCCCAGATCTTCTGTCCTGTGGGGAGAAAATTCCAAACACACACTTGTCTGTGAGCACAACTAGAATAAATGTTCTGAAGGAAAAACAGGACGCTACTGGGGAGTCAGATGAGGCCCCGTCTGTCTGGGCAGGCGGTTGTTCAGAGGTCTCTTAAGAATGGATACTGAAGCTGAGACTTGGGGGATAAGGGGAGCTGGGTGGGGAGAGTTCCAGGAGGAGGGAGCAGGTCGTGTGAGCACCTGGAGTGGGCAAGGAGCTGGGAGGTTTTGAGGAACAGAGAGATGCCTAGGGAGGGAAGTGGGGTCCCAGCCACATAGAAAGACATTGAGGTTTTGCCCTAAGTGGGGAGGCAGAGAATGTGTTCAGGGGAGACTGCTTTGCCTTTTTTTTATGATTATTTTTTATTATGAAGGATTTTGAGCACACGTAAAACTAGAGGAGTATGATGACCTCAGGGACCCCCACCCACCCCCGACTGTCCCTGTCCCATGCAGACCCCCACCCAGCTCCCCCCTCTTCTGGGTTATTTTGAAGCACAGACATCCTATTAATCTATCCTTACATATTTTTGTGTGTTTCTCGAGCAGACAAGGGCTTAAAAAAAACAAACAACACCCACCATATGTTATCACATCTAAAAAAACAATAAAAACTCCTTAACATCATCAAAGACCAGCCACCGCTCAAATTTTCCCCATTGTCATAGATGTTTATTTTAGGTTTGTTTGCTTGAATCAGGAGCCAGATTAGGTTTCCCACATGGCAGCTGGTTGATGCGGCTTCTGACAATCTTTAGGCTCTTTCTCTGTCGCTCTCTCTTTTTTTTTTTTCTTGCAATTGTTTGTTGAAAGAAAGAACTGGGTTACCTGTCCTGTAGAGTTTTCTCAGATTTCCTTTTCTTATCTTTTTTAAACTTTAAAGATCGGGCCAGCTGCAGTGTGGCGAAGGCTTGGAGGGGCTGCAGGGTGGCAGGGAGCCCGCGTTCCGAGCGGTTTGCATTAGCCTAGGCCGGAGCTGGCAGTGCCCTGGGCGTGTGGGCTCCGTGGAGGACGGTGATTTGGGGCCCGGCCTGAGCTCCATCCACAACGTGGTTCTCCACCTTCACAGGGCTTTAGAGGAACCCTAAAGCCCAGTGGCCCATCTCTGAGATTCCAATTCAGTGTTGGTCTGGGGCAGAGCTTGTTGAAATACAGATTCCCGGGCTCCACCCCCTCCCCCCTCCCAGATTGTGCTCCAGCAGGTGTGCAATGCGCCCCAGAAGCTGCACTTCGAACCCTCTCCCAGGCGACGCTGTCGCTGCGCTCCAGCACTGGCCTGGGGGGGCCGGGCATGAATAGTTTAAAAAGCTCCCCAAGTCAGCGCATGGGCGACAAGGGTTAGGGACCACGTCGGGGGCGGGGGCTCCGGGACACCCGGCGTCTTCTGACGCAAGGACGTCTGGAGATTGACAGGCGAACCCAAGTTGGGGTGGGGCGCGGGGCGGGGCGAGCCGAGCCCCGCCCCCGCTCAGGCCCCGCCCCGCCCCCAGGAGCCGGGCTCCGCCTTCCTGCAGTTGGGCGTGTCGCTGGAGCAGCAGCTGCAGGTGCTGTTCAAGGTGCTGGAGGAGTACGACTGGAGCGCGTTTGCGGTGATCACCAGCCTGCACCCGGGCCACGCGCTCTTTCTGCAGGGCGTGCGCGCCGTGGCCGACGCCAGCCACCTGGGCTGGCGGCTGCTGGACGTGCTCACGCTGGAGCTGGGCCCCGGCGGGGCGCGCGCGCGCACCCAGCGCCTGCTGCGCCAGGTCGACGCCCCGGTGCTGCTGGCCTACTGCTCGCGCGAGGAGGCCGAGGTGCTCTTCGCCGAGGCGGCGCAGGCCGGCCTGGTGGGGCCCGGGCACGTGTGGCTGGTGCCCAGCCTGGCACTGGGCAGCACCGACACGCCCCCCGCCGTCTTCCCCGTGGGCCTCATCAGTGTCGTCACCGAGAGCTGGCGCCTTAGCCTGCGCCAGAAGGTCCGCGACGGCGTTGCCATCCTGGCCCTGGGCGCCCACAGCTACCGGCGCCAGCATGGCGCCCTGCCCGCCCCGGCTGGGGACTGCCTCAACCCCCCTGGGCCTGTCAGCCCTGCCCGGGAGGCCTTCTACAGGTGGGCACCTGCCCGGGGCATGTGAGTGCGGGGCAGTGCGCCCCCGGGGACCTGGGAGGCAGTGGGCTTGGACTCCATAGCGACCCCTCCGAGAGTTGTGAGCCTGGGTTTCTTCATGTGGAAAAAGATCAGGGGTGTAAGGGTGGGGTGAGGACCGCAGGGGGCGATACAGGGGAACACAAATAAGCGCTACCTGTTGCTAGTGATGGTGAGGCAGAGGGTGGGGGAGGGGGCTCCTGCCCTGGGCAGGGGGCTGCAGGCAGGGCCCAGGTGACACTCTCCCCGCTTGCAGGCACCTACTGAATGTCACCTGGGAGGGCCGAGACTTCTCCTTCAGCCCTGGTGGGCACCTGTTCCAGCCCACGATGGCTGTGATCGCCCTCAACCGGCACCGCCTCTGGGAGATGGTGAGAAGGGGGTGAGCCCAGGGGCCCTCCGTTTCCTCTCGTTTTGTCCCCAGCCCCTCTTGTACCCACAGCTGAGCAGAGAGTCCCTTCCGTCCCTTATCCAGCTCCTCATCCTTCGGGTCTCAGCTGAAGCATCTCCCCTGGGAAGCCTTCCGGGGTCCCCCAGGTTGGATGAGGCACCTGAGCCCTGGGCTCCCTCCACCACAGAACTTCTCAAGCACCCGAATCACGTACTCCTGTCCCTGGATGAGCCACCCCCAGTGGTGCGGGCCAGGAGGGCATAGGAACAAATAGAATTTGGGGAGATTGGTGCTTGAGTAGAGGCGTGTGCAAAGCATCATGGGAGTAGAGTGGAGGGGCAGGAATTCTGCCTTCAAAGGAGGAAACTGGGGAAGGCTTCACAGAGGTTGGGATATTTGGGCTGGGCTGTAGAGGGTTGAGTAGGAGCCCGCCAGGGAGGGATACTAACCTGGTATTAATATAGGCAGGAGGGGTGGGGGCATTTTTAAGTGAGGCGTTTGGGGGCGAGGAGACTGAGGAATAGCGTGGGGTGATGGGGGTAAGTCGGACCTGAGTGTGAAGGGCCTTGAATGATGGGCTAAGGACTTCAAGGCCAGGACAGGGAGCGCGGTGACATGGATCTGGGTCTGGGCTGTTGGGAGATGCCCTGGGCAATCAGCCGTGTGGAGGCTGGATGGGAAAGTGCCGGGACTGGAGCTGGGGAGGAGGCTGCAGGGAGCCCTCCCTTGGGGCCCATGCCCAGCCCTGGCCCTCCGGTTCCCCAAATGCTCCCAGCCCAGGCCCTGCTCTGTGCTGCTCTAAGGGTCCCCAGGTGTGTGGGAGCGGGATTCTTGGCCCTGGCAGGTCCCACCCTGAGGCCCCACCTAGTGGGCGGGCGTAGTAGGGCCAGCGGTCCGGGGCTGAAGCTGTCACCATCTGCAGGTGGGCCGCTGGGACCACGGCGTCCTCCACATGAAGTACCCAGTGTGGCCTCGCTACAGCGCCTCCCTCCAGCCCGTGCTGGACAGCCGGCACCTGACGGTGGCTACGCTGGAGGAGCGGCCCTTTGTCATTGTGGAGAGCCCAGACCCTGGCACGGGCGGCTGCGTGCCCAACACCGTGCCCTGTCGCAGGCACAGCAACCACAGCTTCAGGTCAGCGAGCACACACGGGAAGCCTGGTGTGGGCCGTGGGCCGGCAGGCGGTGCCCCTGTCCTGCCCTTGGGGGTGGGGGGAGCTGCTGGCACTGACTCCTGGTGGTCTTCCGATGGCAGCAGCGGTGACACGGCGCCCTACACCAAGCTCTGCTGTAAGGGCTTCTGCATCGACATCCTCAAGAAGCTGGCCAAGGTGGTCAAGTTCTCCTACGACCTGTACCTGGTGACCAACGGCAAGCACGGCAAGAGGGTGCGCGGCGTGTGGAATGGCATGATCGGGGAGGTAGGCCTGCCCCCCACATCCCCGTCACAGCCACAGCCGCCCCCAGCTGTCCCTCGCGTGCTTCCCTGGGGATCAGCCTGCGTGGGACCCGGGCCCAGCTCCTCGGGGTCTCCCCGCTGACAGGGGAGTCTGGGCTTGTCCCCAACGATGCCCCCTGGGGGGTGGAGCTGAGGACCCCAGGGGGGAACCACTGGCTGGGCTGGTGGGTGCTGGGAGGAGACAGGGGAGGGGTCCCGCCTGTGGGAGCCCCCCCCAACCCGGCAGGCCGCCCCGCCCCCAGGTGTACTACCAGCGGGCCGACATGGCCATCGGCTCCCTCACCATCAACGAGGAGCGCTCCGAGGTCGTGGACTTCTCGGTGCCCTTTGTGGAGACGGGCATCAGCGTGATGGTAGCTCGCAGCAACGGCACCGTGTCCCCCTCAGCCTTTCTGGGTGCGGCTCGGGGGGGTCAGAGGGGTTACCCTGTGGGCGTGGGGAGCTTGGGGTGGGCCCTTCGTGGGCAAGCGCAGCAGCCCGGGGTGCTTCTGAGCCTGGGTGTGGAGTTAGGGTGGGGGACCGAGGGGGAGTGGGGTACACGGAGCCGTCACTGTGAGGGACGGGGGAACCCGGAAGGCAGGCTGGCTTCTGGACGTGCCCACCCTCAGCGTGGGAGATGGTGCTAGTCGCCGGCTTGATTAGGAAATCAGCACGTGCCAGGCCCCTCAGTAAGGTGATGGGGTGCAGCCACCGTCCTGGCGCTTCCAGGTCAGGTGGGACTTGCAGTGCAGGGCTGACAGACAGTCGTGAGGACAGGCGAGCCTTTGGGCGGGAGCAGAGCAGGGAGTCCAGGCCATGCCCCTGCCTGCTGTGTGACCTTTAGCAAGTCACTGAACCTCTCTGAGCGGGGTTCCTCGGCCCCGGGGAAGACCACAAACTCCATCGTATGGAACGAGCAAACGCTAACAGCAGGGATGACGTCTTCCTCAGGGAGACTGAAACCACTGGCCAGAGACCTCCGCTCAGTCTCCCAGCTCCTCAGCCGCAGTTTCTGTGTCAGTAGGACGAGGAGCGAGACTTGGCCTCAGAGGCCGATTCTGGGCAGAAGCACCGGCTCATCCGTGCCAGGCCAGGCAGGGGCGTCCGGAACAGGGGTGTGGTCAGCAGGGGTGGCTGGCAGCGAGGGGGCAGGGGGAGGGAGACAGTTCCTTGGGCTCGCTGACCGGCTTGGTGGGGGCTCAGGGAGTATGGAAGGAAGTGGGGGGCAGAGGGTGAATGAGAACCCGGGGAGGTGCCCTAGGGGGGTGATGGGACCCCGTCCCAGGGCACACGTGAGAGGGAGACCAAGAACGCTGGGAGCCTCCCTCGGGGGTGGGGTCTGCCGGGGCTATGCTGCTCTGCGTGTTGGAGACCCCTGTGCTTGCTGCACCGGCTGATGGGCCTGCTTTCACCACGTGGGCCTGTCCGTCCGTCCGTCTGCGCCCAGCTGTGGGCTGCGGGTGACAGGGACAGCGTGGCGGCCTCTGACTGGCCCCCTGCGTTCCCAGAACCCTACAGCCCCTCGGTGTGGGTGATGATGTTTGTCATGTGCCTCACGGTGGTGGCCATCACCGTCTTCCTGTTCGAGTACTTCAGCCCCGTCAGCTACAACCAGAACCTCACGAGCGGCAAGCGTGAGCTCACACTGGGCCCTGGGAGGAGGGAGCAGGGTCCCCGGGGCTACGGGCGTGTCACCCTTTGGAGAAGGTCTTGACACCACGCAGGGGGCCAGTCAGATACACGAGAGAGAAAGGGAGTTGATTTGCCCCGGGGGTGGGGAATGGGGTACCCCCCCCCAGGAAAGAGTGGGGACAGGAGCCATGGAGCCGGATAGGCCCCTCTGTTCTGGGCAAGAGGAGCCCCAGTGTCGACTGTGTCACCCGCAGGGCCCGGGGGTCCGACCTTCACCATTGGCAAGTCCGTGTGGCTGCTGTGGGCGCTGGTCTTCAACAACTCAGTGCCCATCGAGAACCCGCGGGGCACCACCAGCAAGGTCATGGTCCTAGTCTGGGCCTTCTTCGCCGTCATCTTCCTCGCCAGCTACACCGCCAACCTGGCTGCCTTCATGATCCAGGAGCAGTACATCGACACCGTGTCTGGCCTCAGTGACAAGAAGGTTCTGGGGCCACAGCCGGGCAGGGGCAGGCCTTGGGAGGGACACAGGGCCATCGGAGTCAGAATTCGAGCTGCAGGCTGGAGCGGGAAGGCACTGGGGAGCCTGGTGAGGTGGGGGCTGGGAGGGGGAGATGGCCCAGGTAGGTCTGTCCTTGCCCTGGCCTCAGTTTCCCCATGGTAACACAGGAGTGGCCTGCACGGACCCTCCGACCACTCTGCTCTCAGTGTGCAAGTGCAGACCGCGGGGCCAAGGTCATGCGGGAAGGTTGGGGGAAGGGTCACAAATGGCGGCTGCCCTCTGCCCGCAGTTTCAGCGGCCACAAGATCAGTACCCGCCCTTCCGCTTCGGCACAGTGCCCAACGGCAGCACCGAGCGGAACATCCGCAGCAACTACCGTGACATGCACGCCCACATGGTCAAGTTCAACCAGCGCTCAGTGGAGGACGCGCTCACCAGCCTCAAGATGGGGTGGGTGCTCAGCCCTGCACACACCCTCTGTCTCTCCCCACCTCTCCCCAGTGACCAGCCTCAGCTCTGTCCCTTCCTGAGGGACCCACGGTGGGGACAGTGAGGCTGGGTTGTCCTGTAGGGATCCTGGAGGCAGGGGGGTGAGGAGGTGATGTTCACCATGGGGTCCCGATGTGCAGGTTCAGCCTTGCCCTAAGGTGGTAGCTTTTAGAAGAGCTGGGCAGAGAGGGTGTGTCCTCTAGGGGCAGAGAGTCCCCTGGCCTCTCTGAGGAGGAGGTGGGGTCCCCACGCTGGGAGAGGGGCTCTTTTCTGCATTCAGGACCCAAGGGAACCAGAGATGGTACTGACCATCCATCTCCTGGGCACTGCCCAGTGCGCTCATGTGGCCCAGAACCCTGCCAGGCCCCAGGTTGGGTGTCCCTGCCCCCCACAACCCCTGGCCTGAGGGCTCTGCCTGTCCCTAGGAAGCTGGACGCCTTCATCTACGACGCCGCTGTCCTCAACTACATGGCGGGCAAGGACGAAGGCTGCAAGCTGGTCACCATCGGGTCTGGGAAGGTCTTTGCCACCACAGGCTATGGCATCGCCATGCAGAAGGACTCCCGCTGGAAGCGGGCCATCGACCTGGCGCTTCTGCAGTTCCTGGGGGACGGTGGGTGCCGCCGCTGCCGGGCTGCCTGGGTCCGGGGGCCTGTCTTGGCACTAGTGACTCACACTAGTGAATGAGGGGTCCAGCTGAGCCTGTCCCCCAAACCCAGAGAGAGCTTAGAGTTCCAACCCGATTGGGTAAAGAATGATCTGATTTTCCCATCAGTTCTGTAGGCAGGAGAGTGATAGCGATGAAGGTGCCATGGTGTCCTCGGTGGCCCAGCGCCATGCCTGGCACAAAGGGGGCGATAGATGTTGGATGAGTGAATGCATAGTCAACGAGCTTTCACTGGGCATGTGGGGGCGGGGACCTCGAAGGCCGGGCTCGCCCACTCCAGCCTCTCCTCTGCTTTCCTTTCTTCCTCACTGACACCCTCTACCCCCATCCTGCCCCTGTGGGGACCTACAGAGGGTGGCACCCTGGCTCCAGCCCCTTCCTCGCTGTGGGTGAGCATTGGGAGGGTGCCCCCTGAGCCAGGTGTGGGCCCCGCACAGGGGAGACGCAGAAGCTGGAGACCGTGTGGCTCTCGGGCATCTGCCAGAACGAGAAGAATGAGGTGATGAGCAGCAAGCTGGACATCGACAACATGGCGGGCGTGTTCTACATGCTGCTGGTGGCCATGGGGCTGGCCCTGCTGGTCTTCGCCTGGGAGCACCTGGTCTACTGGAAGCTGCGCCACTCCGTGCCCAACACGCCCCGGCTGGACTTCCTGCTGGCCTTCAGCAGGGTAGGTGCCCACCCCGCCCGAGACGGTGCCCGTTTTAGGGGTACCAACTCGGTCAAGTCCGAGCTAGCGATGGCCCCATCTACAGATGCAAACACGGAGGGCCTGCCAGCATCAGCCCGGGAGCAGCAGAGCCCTTTCCCGCAGGCAGGGCGGCGGTCTGGGGCCAGGCGGACCCGGCCGGAGGCCTCCCTGCCACGTACAAGCTGTGTGACTTGAGGAGGGAGCCCCTCGGCCGCAGCTCCTCCGTAAACGCTTGCAGCAGCACAGCCTGGCGCAGGCGCGTAGTGCTAGCTGCGTCCTAGGACCTAGAGGTGTCCCCACTCACAGCGGGTCTCCCCCCCACCGCCCAGGGCATCTACAGCTGCTTCAGCGGCGTGCAGAGCCTGGCCAGCCCCGCGCGGCCGCCGCCCAGCCCGGACCTCACGGCCAGCTCCGCCCAGGTCAGCGTGCTCCAGCTGCTGCAGGTGGCACGCGACATGGTGACCACGGCGGGCGTGAGCAGCTCCCTGGACCGCGCCACGCGCACCATCGAGAACTGGGGCAGCCGGCGCCGCGCGCCCCCCGCCTGTCCCGGCCCCCGGCCGCGCCCCCCAGGCCCACCAGGCGGGGGCCGCGCCGCGCTGGGGTGCGGGACCCCGAAGCTCCCAGGCCGCCCCCTGACGCTAGGGCCGCCCCTGCCCGACGTTTCCCGGGTGTGGGACGCGCAGCCCTGGGAGGCGCCGGTGCCGGTGCCGGTGCGGACAGGGCGCGGCCCGCGGCCCCTCTGCGCCTCTGCGCGGCGCGCGCTCCAGGAACGCCCCCTGTCGCCCGAGCGCTGCCACTACAGCTCCTCCTCTCGAGCCAACCGGTCGGGGCGCCCCTTCCTCCCGCTCTTCCCGGAGCCCCGGGAGCCAGAGGACCTGCCCCTGCTCCGGCCAGGGCAGCTGGCCCGGAGGGAGGCCCTGCTGCACGCGGCTTGGGCCCGGGGCCCGCACGCGCGCCACGCGTCCCTGCCCAGTTCAGTGGCGGAGGCCTTGGGCCGGCCCAGCTCGCTGCCCACAGGGTGTGCCCGCCTGTCCTGTGGGCGCTTGGTGCAGTCGATGCGGCTGCCCACCTACCGGGAGGCCTGTCAGGAGGGTGTGTGGGCAGGGGTCCCTGCCTGGCTGCCCAGACAGCACGGCTGCCTCCACGCCCATGCCCACCCTCCGCTTTGCTGGGGGGCAGCCTGCCCGCATCTCCCACCCTGTGCCAGCTACCGCCCCTGGCTGGCGGGGGCCTGGGGACCTCCAGGACACAAAGGCAGGACTCCGGGGCTAAGCACAGGCTACAGGGACAGTGGGCGGCTGGAGGAGGTCAGCAGGGTGGCCTGTGGGACCCACGGCTTCCTGGGACCTTGCACCTGGAGGCGGATCAACAGCTTGGAGTCGGAAGTGTGAGGTGTCAGCCGCTCCGGTTCCTGGTTCCCTGGAGTCCCCACCTTGAGGAGCAGGCAGGCAGCCTTGGACTTTTCTGACTTCTGCCACGGGACCCCAGGGACAAGGATGCCTCGCATGGTCAGCTCAGCGACCTCTGCAGCCGCAGGTCCTTGCGTCGGCTCGGTTCTTGCTGCCCTCTTATCATGAGAGCCCTTCCCACTGGACCCGAGTCGCCAGGAGCGGCGGGTCCCCCTGCTCCGTTAGCCGGGTCCCGGTCCTGGCTGCTGGGGGCTCGGAGGCTGGAACTCGGGGTTGGGGCAGGGCGGTCCCACTCCTTGCTCCCCTGGCTGGAGTTTCTTCTCAAGAGGACTGTGATATTAAACAAACATTTTACAACCCGCTGGTCCTGGCTGCCTCCTTCTGCCTCCTTGGAGGGGGCAGGCACGTCACGGCCTGTGGACAATCGGAGCCTCGTGGGAGCATCCGAGGCAGATGCCTGTCGGCCTAGAGCAGGCAGGCAGCTCCCTCCGGGTGCCGACCTGGGCGGCAGAAGCCACTTGGTATTCAGTGCCAGCGCCTGCCCACCCTAGTGCCGGATGTGACAAATGTGCTCAGCACAGGGGCTCCGGTAGTGATGGATGGAGTTCATCCTTCAGTCTCCTTGAAAAAAGACAGGCCGGTGCCAGGGGCCCACTTGGGAGCCGCGGTGTCACGGTGGAAGCGGCGGAGGCCTGCTGTCAGGAGCCCGCTGGGCTCTCCGGGCCCTGGCTGGCCGGCCGCGTTCTCTCCGCGGTGAACGCGCAGGGCTGTGCACTGTGCTGGTTCTAGAAGCCGGGCAAAGGGGGCTTCCGGGCTCAGGCACAGCCCTGCCGCGCTGGGCTGGGGCTTCTCCGCAAGGAGGTCAGAGGATCGGCCCACGGTCTCAGTCCTTGTGCCCCCTCTGGGTTCCCAGACCCACCTTCGTCACACGTCATCATCCCAGGACCCGATGGCTCCTGCCCGCAGTTCTCAATGTTTCCGCACCTGTGGTCACATGTAGCTCCCACAATGACGCTGTGAAGCAAGCGCCCATTCTTCCACTCGTGCCGGGTGACTGGGGACTGTCAGACCCTCTTCTGACTGCAGAGCGTGTGACACCCGAGGCCCTGCTGGGATCGGGCCGTGAAAACTGTTTTTGTTTGTTTTAGAGCTGAAAGGGTAGAGCGAGGGAAATGGCTAATACACTCCGAGCCTGGCCGGACGCCTGACTGCCCCCCAAAATGGGTGGCCCCCAAAATGAGCGGCCCCGGCCATCAACAATCAGTTCATATCCTCTGCCTCACAGAGCTTTGTGGGCCCAGGTCCAGGATCGGGAGGCTCCATCTCAGCTGCTGAGAGGGTTAACTGGTGGCTGCCTGACCCCTCACCCTCACCCTCCCTGGGTCTGAGTGGAGCTCTGGGTGGGAGGCTGCAGCAGGTGAAGCTGCCCAGGCTGCTCTCTGCTCAGTGCTTAAGATCATTAATAACCAAGATCTGGAACGATAATAAAGGCTCGATGTGGAGCGGAGCCTGCCGCTGGCTGGCTCCCGGGCCAGGCTCTTGGCTGCCTCGTTCCTTCTCGAGGAATGGATTCCGGGGGCAAGTGAGCCCTGTGGAGAAGCAAGGCCAGCAAGGAGGCCTCCTACAGGATCAGAGCTGGCTTGGCTTCCCAGCCTCCTGCTTAGAGCCGCGGTGCCCCCTGCCCCTCCGAGGGGTGGCGGACGAAGGGTTCTGTACCATTAAGCGGAGGGCAGAAAGCCCAGCAGGGGAGGGGGAGCCGACCGTGTCAGAGAGGCGGCAGATGATCAGTCATCATAAACGAGGGCGAGCAAGCTGAGTCCTCCCAGACGGACGCCCCAGTGCTAGTTTGTTCTCTTGTGGGACACAGGAGAGGCCCTCGTTCACCCCGTAGGAGGACATCCTTTCCTGTCCCACCTTGTCCCCCACCTCCTGCTGTTTCCTCACCTGTCTTTACTGACTAAATCAGGGCCCACACCTCCTTCTTTCTGGGAGTCAGATGTGTGTGGGGGTTGGGGAGGGGGTGCAGAGCTTAGGAAAGGGCAGGCCTGACGTCCTCAGTCACGGAAGGGGACAGCTGTCCTTAAGTTTCCTGGGGGTTGGAGAACAAGGCAACCCCCTCCCAAAGTCCTCCAGATCCTGAAGAATTAAGTCCCATTTCCCCTTTCTGAACTGTAGCAGTTGCTACAAGATGACATTCAACCATTTAGGAGGCTCTGAAACTGAATCGGTGTCTGGGTACCCAAACCGGGAGGTCCTTAGTGAGTCGGGGGGCTGAGACGACCAGGGCGGTTATAGCCAGGTTGGGACAAGGGTGCCCACATCAGCACAGAATAGCTTTACTGAGCACTTTTGTGCCAGGTGCTAAGCTCATTATTTTAGTTCCCACACCCCGTCGGCGACACAGGTAGGGTTACATCATCCCGAATGGTACAAGTGACGAGAGCACGGAGGTGTGTGGTCTGCAAGGGGCGAGACCAGCTTCTAGGTCCACACTCTTGGTCCCTAAGTTATGCGGAAAAAGACACACCAGGCACTCAACAGGTGCCCCGTCCCCCTCTCCCCTTCCAGACACCAGGAGCCCAGGCCCTGGGGAGAAGGGACCGGATGGCAAGGCTCCCTCCCACAGCCCCGGATCTTGGTCTTGGAAGAGCTGGCTTTTCAGCGGCCATGAGCTCGGCTGGGTCCCTGCTCAGAAGTCTGACAGGTGTGCTGTCAGCCTTCCACTTGCCCTTGTTTCCCACGAGGTGGGGGCAGCTCCTGTCCTCCCCGCTTGTGACCTCAGCCCCGGCCTGTTGCCGAGGCTGCTCCCGGCCCCCATGTGGCGAGGAAAGCTGTGTGGCTAAGGGCCTGGCAAGACGCCCACTGCCCACACCGTCCCCCACTCAGCAGTCCCTCCCAGCCTGTCACCTGCCATCTGCCCCCGCCAGGAGCCCGGAGCCGCCTCTCTAGGCTCAGGTGAGGGAGGAGACAGGAGCTGCTGGCACAACGGCAAGAGCCTCCAGTGCTCCGGCAGGAAACAAGGCAGAGCACGCCGGCTCCCACCTTGACCTGGCCTGCCCCCGGGGCCCGTGTGGACGGATGACGCTGCACAGAGGCTGCTCTTTCCTTCACAGCGGCGCTCGTACCTGCCAGCCCTCTTCTGCCTTCACACCAGCAGCCCCTGGGGCCTCTGTGTAAGACAGAAACCGTGACCCAACCGCCCACCTCTCCCCGCGCTGATGTGAAAGCAGCCACGTGTGCTTGATGCACGCGGTGAGCGAGCGTCATCGGGGGTACATCCTCGCCCCCTGGCTCCCAGCAGCAGAGAGTTGACCCCGTCTGCCCTCTAGCGGGACAGACAGCAGGTGAACTCACACGGGCAGAGGTGCGCGCCTGGCTTGCGGTGTGGTCACCTCGGGCCGATTCCCTCTGGGAAGGGGGCTGCCCAGCTGGGAGGAAACACAGCCACCAGACTCCACCGCTGTGGCTCCAGACTGTCACATAAATCAGCCTGGGCCTTGTGATGCTAATAAATTCACATCCAAAGTTTGGTTTGGAGCCGTGGGGGGCAGCAGAATGATTTAATTTGATTTGTCCTTCAGCAAAAGGAAACATAATTGGAGGGCAAGTACAAATGTTTTTTGAGTTTTTAGCAAACATGGGGCAGCTGCAGGGAGGGGCTGAGCCTGGGGGGGGGGCGGCTGCCCCACAGCCCCACCCCCACCCCGTCCTGCCCACCACAGGCCTCCTGGAAAGGGCCCGCCGTGGCGGACGGGGAAGGGGCAGCTGGAAGATGATGATACAGGACAAGCTGAGAGCTGAGAATGTGTGACAACAGAGGAAGCAGATAGAGCCAGTTAGGACACGGGGTTCTACAGGCTGGGGCTGCTGGGGGCCAGAGGTGGGGGGCAGTGTTGCCTGTGAACTCCCCATGTTCCTGCGAACCCCACATGCCCCTCTGCTCTCCTGAGACCACCATGGGACCCAGGAGACCCAGTGCGGTCACTCTGTTCAAGGCATGAAGCTGGTGCGACACAGGGGGAGGCGACAGAGGGCCCCTAACAAGGGCCGAGCAAGGCACTGAAATCAAAAGAGGGGCAGGGGCCTGGGCCCCCACCCCAGAGAGGCAGCTCCTGGCCAAGCCGCTCTGGGCTCTAGGACCGGGAGGACCAGGGAGGGTCAGGAAGAAACCCAGGTCCTGGAGTAGAAGGCACATCAAAAATGCAGTTACCAGTTGCCTGTGTTTCTGAGGAAGGCTGGCCCCACGGGTGCATGCGTGACTGTGAGGGGCAGGGGACCGCGGAAGAGCTGGCGAGGTGGCTGGGAGCCTGACCTCCTCCCATGGGCATGCTGGCTGGGACCCCATCTCCTCACACGGCTCCCAGGGGACAGGGAGTGTGAACACGGAGCATCCACAGCCCGGCCAGAACGGAAGCCACCGGTATGTGGGCGCGGGACAGGCAGCAGCCGCCCTTACAGGCTGAGTCACTCCTGCTCACAGCTACATGCCGTCACTGGGTGGAGGGGGCCCGCCCCTCGCCCATGGCCCTTATACCCGGCTGCCCGCACTGTGGGGGCTCCGAGAGCCCCAGCCCGGCAGGCAGCAGACAGGACCCTTCCGGGGTCACGCGCTGGGCTGTGGCCCGTGGGAGGGCTGTTCCCGTCACCATGGGGTCAGGAGCCCGGAACGGGAGCTGGAGCCCACAGCGGGGCGCTCACAAGTCCGGCCTGGGGACTGATTCGCACCTCCTGCTCTTGTCCTCAGGGCTGGTCCCTTAGGGGTGGCACTCGGCGATGCCAGGGCCCTGCCCTGCACCGGCAGGCTGGTGGGGAGGGTCAGGGCCTGGGGTCTGGGATTCATCTTGCGGCAGCGGCAGCTTCTAGTGGAGCCAGTTTCCCAGACCCGGATGGGGGAGGGGGCTGGGGGGCAGGAGGGAGATGTGGTATAAATAGTGGCAGTGCCAGCACTGCGTCTGTCGTCCCCACCGTGCAGGGACCGGTGCCGACCCCCGGTGGCGGGCATGCATGTGAAGCAGAGGGGTCAGTTCTAGTCACCAGTCCCGGAACCCGGGGGCAGCTGCAGGCAGGAGGGCTGCCCTGGCCAGCGCGGTGAGGTGCAGGCCATGCGAAAGCCTGGGTGGGGAGGAGACCCCTAGGGAGAGCGGTGCAGGGGGTCCCCGCCAAGAGCCTGGGCCGTGCCTGTCTCAGATCGTGGCTCTGGCGGCGGGAAGATGAAGTGGGGCCAGGCGGGGGCCCCTGCCCCTCTTCCCGGCCTTCAGAGCTTGGTCTCGCTGAGGACGATGTTGGTGGTGACGAACAGGAAGCAGGAGAAAGCCCAGAGCAGCACAAAGCCCACCCAGAAGGTGTGGTGGAACGGGGACCTGTGCTTGTTGACGGGGCCGGGGCTGAAGGCCAGCTGGGTGTCCTTGCGGCAGAGGTAGACCAGGAAGGCGGGGATGACGTACTGGATGCCGGTGCCCGCGTAGGCCCCCGTGATGCCCACCAGGGACTCCAGGTCGTGGGTGCAGAAGGCGACCAGCACCGGGGGCAGCAGCGTGATGGTGGGGAACACCACGCGGTCCACCACCCAGGGGTACGTGCCCCCCTCGCGGTGGAAGAGCGTCTTCCAGTTGTTGCGCAGGGTGACGGCGATGATGGGGAAGTTGCTGCTGATGGTGAAGACCGGGAAGAGGCCCAGGAAGAAGCGGCCGGCGGCCACGCCCACGACGTCGCAGCGCACGAAGTTGAGGGTGTACATGTCCAGCAGGCTGTCCCCGCGGAAGCAGAAGATGGCGGTGAAGGACAGCAGCCCGTAGAAGGCCAGGACCAGCAGGTAGTCCAGGGCGACCAGGCGCGTGAGGTGGCGCTTGGAGCTCACGGGCGTGATGAGGGAGGGCAGCGAGTGCTGGCACATGAAGGAGTAGACGCACACCCCGAACAGGTTCCGCACCCCCGAGAGGTCGGCCGGGGGCGGGTGCCCCTCCCCGCGCCCGCGCCCGATGCGGACCAGGGCCAGCGTGATCATGATGGCGAACGCTGCAGAACGAGAGGGGCGTCAGCGGCGCAGGACAGGGCCCGGCGGGGACGGCGTCCGGCGTGGGGGCACCCGCCCAGGGACCCCAGCCCCACGAGCACAGGAGAGTGCTGCAGCCCTGAGCAGAGGCGGGTGCCCAGCACCTACATCAGGCAGAACAGTACCGTGGTCACTGGAGGAAGAAATGGCACTGAAGCCCGAGGCTGGGGAGGCAAACGACACATGGCTCTGCTCTCCTGGGCCTGGTGCCACAGGTAGGGGACAGAAAACGACTCTGACCTGGGAAGGGAACCTGTGACATTATCTGTTCGGAGCAAACAAGGTTCCAGGCTGGCTCCTGGGCTGGCATTCCAGGACTCGCTCCGAGTCTCTGGCTTCTCGCATCTGCGATCCAGGTTACCCAGAACTGCCACCGTTAGCCACTCAGGACACAGGGGCCACGGGGGTCCCCATCTCCAGTTCTGGGGTTCACAATTAACGGCTGGCTCTGTTCTGACCAGACCCATCAGCACCTCTACCAGCCTGTGCCTCAATCCCTCAGGTGAAGCCCAGGATGACACCTGTCATTTCTTGGTGAGTGACACAGGCGAGCATGAGGGAGCGGTGGGGTGGCAGGGGCTGTCTGCCAGCCACATCACTGTCCCTGTGGCCACATCATACCTCCTAGTTCCCTCCTCCTGAGACTCACAGGGAGGCCGGCTGTGTTCCCACAATGACACTTGGAAGTGGGATCATCTATTATTTTTAATCAGAGCTGCCTGGCACTGCTGGGGACAGGAGGGGAGGAGGGGTGAGGGAACAGGCCTGTGAAGGCTGCCAATAAGTCGACATTGTTTCGGACTCTCTCAGCTCACCCCAGTCCCCGCTGTTCCCGATTCCGAGGGCCCCATGACTCTCGCTGCCCCGGGGACATCACAAATCTTGCCAGCTATGGTCAGTCAAGGGGAAAACGGCGGCCTAGTTCCTCTCTGGTCTCTCCCAGGTGCTGCTTCTGGCTTAGCCCTCCAGGGAGGCTGGGGCATGTGTGACATCCCGTGGGGCCTCCCTGCTCCCTCAGGACGCCCAGGACCCTGGCAGGCTGGCTTGTTAGATTTTAGGGGGGTGGGTATAGGAGGAGTGCCCAGGACAGAGATCTGAGTGGAAGAACAGCACCACAGGGCGTGTGTTGGCACAGGACGTGAGGGAGAGGGGACCCAGGGGGCAGGCTGGGTGGGGTGGTGGGGCAGTCCGGTGTGCCAGGGCACCTGCCAGGGCCAGAAAGGGTGACAAAGCAGAGCTGTGTGGGTGGGGGTGATTAGATATTCAAGAGGCTGGGCTGACCGTTCTGCCACCACAGGCAGGGCAGCGGGGTCAGGGCAGAGGGGACACGGCCACGAGGCAAGATGCAAAGCCTGCTGTGCCTCTACCATCTCAGGGTGTCACCTCGTGACCTGGCTGGGACTCTGAATGAGAGTGGAGAAATCCACTAGGTGTCTGTTGCTGGCCTTGGCCTCAGGCCCTGAGTGCCTGTGAGAAGCAGCACAGAATGTGAGTGCCTCACTGCTCCGTCCAGCCCATAGCCCTAAATCTCCAAGAGGTGGTCAGACACACAGGAGACCGACTGGCGTGTGAGCTGTCCGGGCAGCCCTGACAGGGGGCTCTGCCTCGTGTAAACTAACCAGTTCACCAACCCACCATCCATCCATCCATCCATCCTTCCATCCAATCATCTACCCACCCACCCACCCACCCATCCATCCACCCAACAAAGATGCCCACTGTGTGCTGGCACTATTCTGGGCACCTGAGGGTAGTGCACTGAGTATACAGATATAGTCCCCATCCTTCTGGAGCCTACAGTCCAGAGGGACTAATGGGTGGAAGTTATAGGAGAGACATTACAACCAATTACAGCAAAACAAAAGGACTGGTCAGTGGCCACATTAGCTGTCGGAGTAGATGCTGAGATCCCTGCCTGGGAGGTGTCCAAGCCCAAGGGCAGGAGACCGCGTAGGGGTCACAGAGGGGAATCCGCTGTCAGAACCTGATTCGGAAGAGCCCATCGGGCTGTCCCCCTCTGCAAGGGGCGGGCGGGACCTACAGCAGGCGCATCTCTCGGTGTCCTGGTGCCCGGCCCAGCCCGACACTCTGCTGGAAGAGCTGCGTGTACTGGCTTCAGACTTGTTTTGACAGCTGCTCCGAGTCCCACAAGCTGGCCTCCCCGTATCAGTGTCCCGTGAGCCCCAGCCTGCCTGCCACTCTCACATCTGGGAGCAGAAGGCAAGTCCTCATCGCAGTACAGATCCTGAGTCCTGACGGACAGCTTAGGGAAGTCACCTCCCTTCCCTTGCTGAGCAGGTCAGATGAAATAAAAAGCTTACACCAGGAGTGACCCGATCATCTGAGGGCACAGCCCTCGGGACCTGGACTGAGTGCATCCACCCAGCAGAGACAGGGCCAGCTAATGGCCGTCAGGACGTGCCGTGGGAAGCTCAGTGGTTCACGTCAATACCAGCACACTCGTCTCTGGCTGGGAGGTGTTCCCTCTGGGGAAAATGAGGTGATTCCTGCACAGATGTGCTCGCCTCCCAGAGCATCTTGGCCCTGGACCAGAGCTTTATCTCAGGCCAGTGAGACATTCTGTGATTGCTGGTCTCGCCTGTCATCGTAACTCACAAAAGAACCATGTGGGTTTTCATGGGAGGCAGGGGATTTAAAGCCAGTCAGACTACCTTCCCCTACTGGGTCAGCCCCTGAGGTTTCTGAGGATTCCAGGGCTGTCCTCTCTCCTCCTCATCACAGACGCAGGAGAGAAGGATGTTTAAATAATCAAGCTACAGGACTGAGGTTCTACTCCGTGGCTAAATGATTTATCCCCAGAGCCTCAGGGCAGAGCCTTCCCCTTCCCCAGTGTGTCAGGGAGGAGGTCGTTGATCCAGGGCAGACTATCAAGTCTTCAGTACAAAATCAAGAGTCCTGGCGTCTTTATCCTTCAGCTGCCCACACCCCCACGGCACGACAAGCGGCGCCTGTGAGAGGAGGGTTTCCATTTTTCACGCGTACGCTGTCAGCCAGTTTGTCATCGCTGGGAAAGTGGAGCCGAGAGACTGCTGGTCGCTGGCCAGCTAATCTTCTTCCCCAAGATTGGAAACATAAAACGTGGCCCCGTCCCCTTTCCTGAAGGCTGTCCTCTCGTTATGAACTGCCTCCCCCACAATCCGTATGTCAAAGCCCTGACCCCCAGTGTGAGTGCACATGGAGCTGGGGCCTCTCAGGTCATAAGGGCAGGCAGGCCCCTAACTGGATGAGACCCGGGTTCTTACGGGAGGAGGAGCATATGCCAGAAGGCTGTCCCTGTGCGCGCAGAGGACAGGCCACGTGAGGACGCAGCGAGAAGGCGGCCGTCTACAAGCCAGCCGAGCTCGCGCCAGGAGCCAACCCCGACGGACCCTGGACCTTGGGCTTGTGGCCTCCAGAACTGTGAGAGAACACACTTCTGTTGTTGGAGCCGCCGGGCTTGCAGAGGCCTGAGCCTGAACTGGACCAGACAGCAAGCAGGGAGCAGCGGGGGTGGCGGTGACGGTGACGGTGACGGGGCACGTGGAGCCCCGCGTCTGAACGGAGATGCCCGAGCTCCGGGGCTGCTGCCTGTGCCTGGAGGCTGAGGTGACCCTGGCCCATGTGAAGCCCAGCTCTGCACACGAGCCCCCCTGTGACCACTGTCAGCCAGACGCCTCGGCCCACTGACCACCAGCTACCTCAGCCTTAGCTTCCCTCCCCTCGTCGCGGTCCAGGCAGCTGACCTGCCAGCCTCCCAAGTCCCCATCGATGGCAAGGTCACCTCTTGTCTCAGCCCCACGCAGAGCAGAGCCATGGACGGCAGAGGAGGGGTGTGGCCGAAAGAGCAACGAACCAACGGTCTGTGCTGCGGGCCAGGCCGAGCCGAGGTTGCCTGGCTGCTAAGCAAAAGGGACGGCTGAGCGGCGCATGGCTGGCTCTTTAGCAAACTGTAAGCGTCCACTTTCCCCTAAGAGCCTTGAGACAGAAGCCCCGGGCTCCTCTTCTCTGACCACTGCACGTGCAGACAGAACTTTTAGAAAACCGAGAATAAAAGACCAAAATGAAATACACACTCAGGGCTTTTTCTGAGCTGCCTCCACTGGCTACGCGATTAGGAAAAGCGGGACGCTTGATGGCCCAGAAGAGCCCTGCGCAGTGGCTGGGAGACAGGGAGCGGGCTCAGAGGGGCTGGGCTCAGAGGGGCTGACCCGGAGCACCACTGTGGGGGGTGGGGGTGGGGTCCTCCCCGGCCCTCTGGGAAGTACTAGTTGAGTGAATGGCTGTGATGGAATTCATCCACCGAGCTGGCACGCTGAGCCAACAGGTCCTGAACAGATGGCTCAGACACAGAAGACCCCTGGCTTCTGGGGGTGACAGATCAGAGCAGTCCCCCCAGGAGACAATCTGCTGAGATCAGTCCTGGGTCTGCAGCCACAGATCATTCTGGGGACAAGCGGAACCGGAGAGCCCTCATGCTCCCTCCTAGGTGCTGGTCTCCTCCTGGGGGCCTTCTGCTCCTTGGGCCACCACTGAGTCCCACCTCTGCCCCCTGCTGGGTCTGGAGGACGGAATCTGGGGCACCTGCCAGGGGCGGGCGGGGAGAGCAGGTCCAACATGCTTCCTGAGGCGGCTCGAGTGTATCCACAGGCGCTGCTCCGTGCGGCCGGCGCCTGACCCACTTTGAGTGGGACATCGAGGAGGCCACGGCACGTGCGGCGGCTTCTGAATACACAGCCAGGGGGAAGGCAGCCCTGCGGGCCCCAGCTCCAGCCCCGGGAGGGCTGCCGCGCGCCACGGAAGCCTTATTAGAAAGAACCCGCTCTCTAATAAATGCCAAAGGGGGTGTCCGGAGCAGGGCAGCTGGGAGGCGGCTGCTGGCGTCTACGGGCGCGGGAGGGGTGCTGGTGATGGGAGTGAAGTCATGGTGATCCCTGCCGGGTGGCCCAGGGGGAACGGTCCCGTCGTCATTGACACAGGGCCTGGCTGCGTCTCCAGGGGTCCCTGATCGGCTGACCGCTGACAGGGAGCACGCCAGAAGCTGCACAGGAAGCCCCCACCATCACTGAGGTGGGACTGCTTCTCTTTTTCCTTTACTCCAGCTCCTCGAAGGCGGTGGGGGTGGAGGCTTCATGGGGTGCAGGAGGGCTCCCCACTCAGGACCTGTGCTGGGTTGGGGCAGAGGGGAGGCTATAGGATCTCAACTGGGGGCCACCCAGGGCCACCACTCTTTCTGGGGGCGGCTTAGGCTGCGTCCCTGATCCTGTGGCACAGAGAAAGCTGGGAAGGACTCTCCCCAACCCCAGGCTTCTCAGCTCGTCTTGCGCTCGGGGGGCTGCTGGGGGGGCGGCCCTGCAGTCCTCCCCAGCCTCATATGTTTAACAGATGGCAGAACAAATTGCTAATTAAGCACCAGATAGTTTCCGGCTCAGCACATTTATTCATATGATTTTCTGGTCCCTTGGGTGACCATTCTTCCCTTTTGTCTTTCTAGAACCCGAGCACACTCAGCCACTGAGCTCCCCACTCAGCCCTCTCCCACGGACGGCCCTCCCCTACAGATGGTCTGGGCCCTAAGCCAGGAAGAGGGTGCTGTGTGTGTGGGGAAGGAGGGAGGGAGGGACCTAGGGACCAGACCGGGCTTCTCCAAGGCAACAGGAAAAGGGAGTCCACTGCAAACTGACCACTGGGTGCTTTGTGAGGTCAAACAGGGCTTTTGTGTCCACTGTCTTTGGAGGAGTTCTAGCAAAAGCACCCGGACTGTGCTTGGGCCAGAGGAGAGACCCCCCGAGACGGCCTGCAGACAGCCAATGGGCAGACCTCAGTCCCTCCCACAACATGGCAGCCTGGTCAGGGTGCTTGGTGATGCCCAGATGTCTGTCCCCTTCCCCTGATGCCACGCTGCTGTCTTTTAGCAGATCTACTAGGACAGTGGTCGGCAAACTGCGGCTCGCTGTGGCTCGAGCTGCAGCAAGCTGCAGTTTGCCGGCCACTGTACTAGGAGAAAGTCAGGTGGCTGGAACCGAACCCTGGGCCAGGCCACACTGTAGTTCACTAACAGGGCAACGTTCACTCCCTGGAGACAACGTATCACAGAGAAGCTGACTTTTCAAGCCCAGAAGTCTGAGTGTCTCCGGGAAAAAATGACTGCCACCTACTCTGTCACCCACAGGAGCATGCCGGAGGAAAAGTGCACAGAGATGCTACCGCCACCCGATGATCTCTCGGGTCAAAGGGAGCAAAGAGGCAAATGGCTGGCAGAAACAACGGTGCCACACACGAGCCTGGATGACCTTCAGCAGCTCAGCTCCACCTCAGCCCTGTGTGCGGACAAGCAGGGGCTGTTCCGTGATGCCGCTGAGGCCCCTGGGACACACGGTAGCTCAGGGCCTCCTCTGCAGGTGGGAGCCTCGCGCTCTGTCAGCCGCCTCCTCTCCCTCTTACAAGCTTCTCCCTTTTGAGGAATGTATCGCTCACCAGACAGAGGGCTTCGTCATGCTCAATAGGCACGAGGTGCTATGAAGCCATTAACTGTCATTATCCAGGCGGCCCTCCCCTCGTGGGCTGACATGGGACTGTCACACCAGCTGCAGCCTGGGCGTCCCCTCCCCCACCCTTCTCCTGCCCTCCCCACCGCCGGGGCCCACAGCCAATCCCGGGCAGCCAGGGGCCAGACTCCCAGGACCCGGGACCCAACAACAGAGCGGGGCCAGGGTAGCAAGGAAGGAGAATGTTTTTCTCTAATGCTGCTTCCCTGAGAAATCCCCTCTGGGTCACTAGGGCTTTCCAAACTTCCAATCAGCCGACTTTCAAGGGGAAGGGGAACCCCCCACCGGAGGGCAGCGGCATTCTTGCTCAGAGGGGTGTCTGTCAGTTAGCTGGCGTTGTAGACAGGCTGTCTTTTTGCACCCTGGTGGCTGGGGGTGTGGAGGCAGCTGCCAGGGCCCACTGGCTTTCTGGCTGTGAGGCACAGCGCACCCATGAGAACACAGACTGGCATTGTTTGCGTGCCCTGACAAGGCAGAGCCCGACTCAGGCCTTCAGCCCAACTGGGGGGACCCAGCCCAGGTGCGTGGAAAAGGCTGGTCCTGGGATCAGTGGTCCCAGGGCTAGCTCCTGCTCCGGCCACATGAAGTGACCTTGAAGTGACGGAACTTCCTTGGTGCTAAGTTTCCTCACCCAGAACAAGGCAGGCACAGCACTCGCCTCCCCCTGGCCCTCGGGAACCCCCCCCACACTGCAGTGGCACCGTAGCCCTTGGGAACCCCCCCCACACTGCAGCGGCACCGTAGCCCTCGGGAACCCCCACCACATTGCAGCGGCACCGTAGCCCTGCACAGACACTGTCTCAGGGAGGGTGAAGGCCAGGGGAGCACGGGGAGACCCGCCAGGCCTCTCAGACTCACCGATCCATCTCATCAGGGAGGTCAGGATCTGCAGGTACTTGGTTTTCTGGACGTCAAAGAAGGTGAAGGGTCCCAGGAGGAGTGTGAAGACGGCCTGCACAACAGAAACAATTGTGAGGGGGCGGCCGGACCGGGGTGCGTGCAGCACAGCACGTGTGCGTGTGACAGTATTCACACAGCCTCTGTCCAGGGCCAGACAGAGCTGCCTGTGAGTTTCCAGTGTCACAGGTACAAGGGAAACGCAGAGCTGTGAACCTCTGCTGTCCCTCACGTGCACTGTCCTTCCCAGGCAAGTCCCAGGTGACATCCGGGGGACCTCATCCCCTGCTCCCTTCTGAACAGCAAACACCGAGTGAGGGTTCAGAGCCTGGCACTCGGCTGGGCACGAGCATGGATTCGGTTCCCATGACAGGAAGACCATGGGCGTCTGGAGAATTGCCAGGCACGCCTGGGCCCTCACAGCGGGACTGGAGGTGGGGAGGAGGGGGCCCCGGTGGCCAATGACGCAGTGCAGTGAGGGGGACACCATCCTGGAAGGGGCTCAGGAGAAAGGATCACTCAGGATGTCGTTAATCAACAAAGTTTTCAACCTACAGAGAAAAGGGGTCCTGGAGAACCAGGGCCGGTGGTTCCCAGGGCAAATCCCTTGGGACCAAGGGGGCCACATCCAGAAAATGTGGGTGGGGGGAGGTTAGGGGAGGGGGTGGGGGTCCGGCCGGAGAAGCAGGTGGCTGCTGGCAGTTTGGTTCTCTTTCTTTCTGGAGAACAAGGCAGAGTGAGTGTTGACTAAAAAAAGAAAATCAGAGCCAGTCTTGGCAACCTGCTCTGCAGAAAGAAAACAGGGTAAATGTGGCCCAGTAGAGACGCGCTGGGACCTGAGGGGAGGCTGGGATTTCCACGGCGAACTGGGTGCTCAAGGAGCGGAGGAATTAAAAGCCGCTGGTTGGAGTTACGATGATGGCACCGTTTCCAATCTGCCACTCGGAAGCGGCGGCGGCATGGGACCCGATTAACATTTACACGGTGCCGTTTCATCACGTCAGGGATAATGGCTCTCACCAGAGACGCGGCAGACGCTGAGCCCGGATTGGGGGGGGGGTGCCCTCTGGGGAGCTGGTCCCCAGCCCTGTGATCCAGGTGAATGCATCCCGGCTGCTGGGCCCTGTCCTTCCCCGCCCTCATGGCAAGGACAGCAGGATGTGGAAGAAGCTGTGTGACCTCTCATCCAAGCCCATTGTCATTGAGAGACAGACTGGCTGCACGGAAGACTCCAGCGCTGCCTAAGGAAAAAGCTCTAATGAGCTGGGTGGATCGGCCCCTCTGGCAGTCACTGGGGCCGTAAGGCTTCTGGAAGAAGCTTCCTGCTGGGGGTGCAGAGCCTGCTCTGC
Organism: Craseonycteris thonglongyai; assembly: GCA_004027555.1. Lineage (NCBI taxonomy): Eukaryota > Metazoa > Chordata > Mammalia > Chiroptera > Craseonycteridae > Craseonycteris > Craseonycteris thonglongyai. Next base: position 156,314 of record PVKE010000039.1, on the reverse strand, counting down.
TTCTGTGCAGGAGAGCAGCGTCTCCATCAGGCTAGGGGTGACGGCACGCACAGGACAGGGACTCTCTGGGCAGGCCTCACCGGCCCCCTCAGGCCCGGGGAGAGGGGCTGGGGACACAAGAAGGGGCGCAGCCACCAACTCTTTGTGGATCAAGTCCGTATGCAGCGCCCTGGGCAAACCGTTTAGGAAAATTACTACTTCAGAGGCACTTTCCACGGGTGAATGTCTCTTCGCAGGACGGGAGAGGAGATGTCACGTGGAAGCACACGTGCAAAGTCCCTGGCTGTGGAGCTTCCACATAACCATGGCCTGATGCAAACGGGCCGCCAGGTGCACCGGGGCCTGGGGGTGGAGTGTGTCACCTCAGGCCTGCGATGCCTCCCACAGGAAGCAGAGTCCCCCAGCTGTGGGAGGTCAGAGTTCATCTTTGGAGCCTAAAGACTGGTTTTTAGGAAGTCCCACTGCATAAAAGTGGGGGTGGGGTGGGGGAGGGAGCAGACACAGTCCCAAAGGCAGGCAGGGAATTGTGCTTCCTCAGGCTGCACAGGTTGGATGCCAGATCCATCTTCCTCCTCCCGGCAGGTGTTGGACAGGATCCGATGACGGGGGCCCATTTTCTGAAACCCTGTTGGAGGGAGCCCAGCCCGCTAGAGCATCCCCTTATTTAAGGAGCCGAAGCACATGGGCACAGCTCGGGAAGGCAGGGTAAGTACACGTGAGCTACCAGCTGGCTGACAGGCACGGGAGTCCAGAGGCGTCCAGACGAGGGTCCACCTCCGCCTGGCACGCCTGTGTCCAGTTCTGGGGACAGCAGGTCTGTCCTCAGAGGGGGGACCGGCGGTGAAGGGCTCTTTTGAAAGATTCATCTGGTCAACAGCTGTGATCCCCACGGCTGAATGGCCGTTGGGATGTGGTTTCTCTTTCTTTAAATGCAGGAGCAGACAGACCGCACCACTGGGAGGGCACAGGGCCACTTGGTTACGGGAAACGTGTACACGCTGCCACATGGCAGCCCTGGCACGGGGTGGCCGGCTCATGCACAAGAGGGTGCCCAGACCCAGACGCGAGCACTGGGGCTAATGACGGGACAGAACAGGTGTCGTCTGCAATCAGTGAGAGTCGGACGCGGCGTTGGCATCTGGGTTGGCGGGGTCAGAGGACACAGGGCAGCGTTGCTGAGGCCATGCCACAGTGGTGGCAAGGTCTTTGGGAGGGAAGGGGGTGCAGGAGAGGCCACGCCCCCATGTCCTGCCCGTCTAGTTCGGACAGAGCTCACCTCTGTACCCAACAGCCACATGTAGCACCTTCTGTTTTCTCCCTCTCCTCTCTCAAAAAGAAGAAATAAAACGTCAAGAGACAAGCCTACGTCCTCCCGTCTTCTTGTCTAGCTTCTGTGACATTATAAATTAGCTGGCTCCTGAGCAATTTTCCAACCCTCTGCGTGCCATTGATCAGTTCAATCTCGAGTCTCCATTCAAGGATGCCCGAACACAGCTCCTAAGAGGACCCACAGAGACCAACTCCTGCTGCCAAATGCGCTTCTTAAAGAAAAGACAACAATTCTTTGGTTTCTGATGAAATCTTCAAACTGGTCCCTGGGAATAAAGCCTGAGACAGACCTGGGAGGGTGTATCTGCACCAAAGGCCCCAGGGCACCTTCACCAGATTCATGGACCCACGGCATTGCCCGTAGCTCTCGGCCACGGCTGGTTCAGTATCCCGGTGGCACTCCGACTGACCACGGGGTCTAACGCCCAACACAGCAGCTGCGCTCTCCTCCTGCGTCCCCCTGTAGGTTGTGAGAACAGCACACCTCCAGCAGCAACTCCAAACTTCCAGCGACCTCTGACACCTTCCTCATTTTTTCTGTGCTGGTGTAGAGTATCTAACTTGGTGGCTTCAAACCACAGAAGTGTATTTCTAGTAGTCCTGGACCCGAAGCAGGGAGCCAGGGCCCCTAGCCCTGTCTGGGTGGGGCTGGGGTGAAGATACAGGGTGGGGCATCTGCTCCTAAGACGAGCTGTTCTAGGAGTGCCTGCTTATCACTTACTTCCCTCTAAAAACAAGGGGCTTGGGGGTTTGTTTGTGGCTCCCACAGTGTCGCGAGATGGAGCGCCCAGGAGCCAAGACTTCTCTCTACTCCACCTGCCTGCTCCCGGCGTTCTAACACACAAGGCCAGTGGACCCACCGAGGGCTTCTTGCTCTAGAGCTGGGGGCTCTTGCATTTCTGTTAACTTGGCAGGGGGCACGAAGCCAGGCTGGAACACTGTGTGGTGATGGCCGGCCTGACTGACCCCAAACATGCCGCATCTACGGGAGCTGATGGCGGGACGCAGGGGCTTGGCCAGCTCGGGGTGGGATGGGGGGCAGGGCGCTGGTTCAGGCAAACGGGGAGCCATGTCGCCCACACAGCTGGCCTCTTTGGGCTGATCCTGGAGGGCATGTCCAGTGGTGAGGGAAGCTGATGCCCAGACCTCAGGGCTGCGCTGGTCAGGCGCTGGGGGTGAAGAGTCAATTGGGGTTAATGGCAGCTCAGCAGGAGTCCACCCCTGTGCAGGAACTGAACTTTCAACGCGTCCTTGAAGCACAGTGACATGTTTAAGGAGTCTATTTTTACTTCTCAAGTGGCTCCGAACACTTTGGTGCGGGAGTTTTTATTTTTCAAACGTGAATGATGCTTGGGGCTTCATCTATAAAAAGGAGGTGGGTTCTGAGACAGCAAGGGACAATGAAGGAGGACGGCAGGCTTCAGGGCCGCATGTGCTGGGCTGGGGGCTGGGTCCTGATGGCGTCTGGCCGGGAGGCCCCAGAGTGTTAGTGAACTTCTCAAAGCCCAGTGTGTGTGCACACAAAATAGTCAGTACACATCAGCCCTGACCACTCAGCCCCACAAGTATCAGTACCCACCCCCCCCACCCACCCGTATCAGCCCATCTGCCTCCCAAACACCCGGGGGTGGGCGCAAGGGGGAGAGATGGATGGAAGGGCGGAGACATGCAAGAACCTCCAGCCAAAATATATTCTGCCAATACTACTGGATTCTATTCATCCATCCAAGTTCAATAATGATCCAAATGCTCTTTAGCGGGGGTCAAGTTCTTCCCAACCAAGCGGCTGTGAGAGAACGGGAACAGGTGCTGGGCCTGACACCGCGTTGGCAACGTGTGCCAGGCCCAGTGAACCATCAGCACGGCTCATTTGCCAAAAGCCCAGGGTGAGACGCAGCACACCAGCTAGAGGAGGCGACACCCTGCTCCTGTCCCCCCATCCCCTGGGGCAGAAGAGGAGAACCGGGGCCCAGCCCAGGGCTGTGCCCCAGAGTGGTGAGGAACTGTGTGGGAGGCAGGACTTCCTCACCACGCTGCCAGTCTCTCAGCCACCGATCGGTCCTTCAAGTACTGTTAACCTGGTGCAGTGAGCACTGCAGACAGGAGCCTGGGGCGCCCCTGTAAGTGCACTTACCCATTCTGCAGCCACAGTTCACGTCTGCCCAACACCGCCCCAGAATGCACTGCTCAGAGCAAGTGACCACAGCGTCTTGTCCCTGGGTCCCACCTCCTCTCTCCCAAAACCTTGCCTAGAAGGCACTTGGGGGTTGCTTCCTGAATGGACTGAAAGGCTGAAAGAGTCAGGTGATGGAGATTTAATGCCCACAGTCTAAAGACATGTGTTCTTCCTGAGTATAGACATCAACACCGTGAATCCACCTGTTATCTCATGACATCCATCAGCAGAAAACCAAGTCTGCTCAAGTCGGCCCATCTCAGCGTGTGCGGGGATACGTTAACACCCACAGCTCTTGATAAAAGGCAAGTGTTCACTTGCTGGAAGACGCTGAGGTTCCGGGAGAGGGGGGCACTGAGATGCCCAAAGGGGGGGACTGAGCCCCAAGCAAAGGCAATAATAAGCTGAAAGGTCTAGATTCCCGCAGGCAGTTCTAAGGTAGCCATTGAGCCATGGAACACAGGCGAGAAACCAGATCCAGAAGGGAGCCAGTCACAGCCCTGGGTCAGGACCTGGAGGAAGACTTGTCCCTACAGCCCATTAACTGAGAAGAGAATGAGGCTCCGGGTACCTTCTCGGCACAGACACAGATGGGCCAGCGAGGTGACACTCAACCCCCTCTGAGAAAATACTGCTGAAAATGTCACCGGGGAGCCTGGGAGAACAATTTCGGGGAGAAACCATGAAGGGGAGGCTGTTCGTTTTCCTGACGTGTCCCCAAGGGCCCCCACCCCACCACACAGGGCAGCTCCAGCCAGTTAAGCCGCCACCTGGGGGGCACAGCAGTCAGGAGGCAGCTGCAGTGTGCAGGATGGCAGCTCCTAGACCATCCGCGCCAGCGCCAGAGCCGCACCCAGAATGGCCCAAGCCCCCCGAGCGTCACTCCCCAACTCTCAAGGACCTGGGGCTGCTGTCCTCGCTCTGCCCGCCCTGTGACTCCCAGCACTGACAGAAAGGCTGCCTTTGACTGACAGCTGAGAACACCCCCCCAGGTCTCTGCCTCCTTATTTTCAAAGGCAACTGGAAATAGGTCAGACCTGGGGAAGAATCCACGTAACTTCCTTTTCTGAACTCCCTTCTCTAAACACCCTCTCCCGCCCGACTCTACTTAGAGAGACAGAAATCCTTCAGGACATAAGGTTTGGAACCTGTCTTGATGATGTTTTGCTCTGGGAGGCAAAAAAAATGAGCATGTTTCCTCTCTAAGCCACAGACTGTGACAAAGAAAGGTCAGGAAACTCATCACCAGCTTCTGTTACTGAGCAGCATGACGTCTTAACCTAGAGCCTGGCTGCTCAACTCCAGTTTTACGTTGGTGGGAGAAGGAGCTGCCTGGGAGGGAGTGAAAGGTCATGACCCACTGGAGGGCTCCTCCCAGACAGGGTGGGCGGCCTGGCCATGCACTGCTGGAAACGGTTAGTGGAGGGAGCCCGTGTCTTTCCAGAATGCACGCTGCTGCCGAGGCTGCAGTGTCTCCACCATCACATCACAACCCCCCTCCTGGGCCCCGCCTTTGGGGTCAGGACAAGTGCCAGACACCCGGTCCAGGCATCATCCCCAACATCATCACCTCCTAGCCCCCCGGTGGGAGAGAAGGTTGGGGAGCTGCCCTCTGAGGTGACAGTGTTGGCAGGGAGGGCGAGTTCTACCCCCAAACAATCCGCTCTCACCCCCAGAACCTTCTCCAGCTTCTTGACACTCCTGCAGAGGAGGCCGTGCCCTGGGAACAGGAAAGAGAGAGGCTCAGAGGATGGGGGCGTGAGGACCAACGCTCAGCGTCCACTGGGTGCCCAGGGGTGGCAGCATCTTGCAGTCTAGCGTCTCTTTTTAATGCCGACACCCTATGTATTGATGACTGCCTCCACTTGGGACACACGAGGGTGCAGGGGCTTAAATAACTTGTCCAACATCTCTTAACCGAGACATAGCTGAGGTCGAAACTCAGGTTTCAGCTGCCAAGGCCCAGACCCTCCCTAGGGTACTTTGCTGCCTCCCTTGATCGGGCCCTGCAGGAAGAGCGCCCCCCACGCAACCCCCGGCTCCCTCGGGTGCCGGGCTGCACCAACGGCATCAGCCTGGCATGGCCGCTGTCCCCTCGCCAGCTTATTGGACAGGCCCGCGTGCCTGTGTTGTCTCTTTTTCAGCTGAAAGGCCAGATGGTACCCGGTGGCGGGCAGAGGTCCAAGGCTTTGATGCCAAAGCTGCAGCCCTTGTGCTTTGAGGGAGAAAAGATAAATACTGTGGAAAACCCAGTCACTCAATGATTATAAGCCACCGGGTTTTTATAAAGGACGTCTGGATCTGCACACATGTGAGAGAGAAAGAGTCCACACCCACACGGTCAGGTGAAGAGGCCACGGCCTGATCTGGAACAAGGTGGGCTCTGAGCCGTTGTGCCCAGGAGCTGGGGTGGGGCAGAGGGCCGGCGTGAGGAGGTGGAAGGCTAGGGGCTCAGCCCAGGGACACGGGCCTGACTCAGGAGCTGGTACCACCCCTAGCACCTCACTGCTCACAGGGCAGGCGCCAAAGAGGAGCTGGCAGAGAAGAGGGGTGGTGAGCCCCCCACGACTTCCTGGCACAAGGATGGCCAGCCTCTGAGTGCTCCCCTCTAGCTTCAGCCCCCGCAGACAGGGTGTCCTAAGCTGCTGCTGAGGGGTGGCAGTGGGGGCAGAGGATGACCCGCGCTGCTGGGGGAGGGGCGCAGCTGTGATGAGCCCTGGGCAGCCACCGTCACGCACCGGGCTGGGGGAGGGCCTCCCATCAGTGCCCGGCCCCAGCCCAGCCCAGCAGGTAGCCTGCCCAGGTGGACTCATCCATCCCACAGTTCTCAGCCGGTCCGTAGGCGAGGACACATGCTGGCTCGAGAAGTCAAGGTGGATAAGGCACAGCCCTGCCTTCGAGGAGCTCACAGTAAGTCCCATTAACGCCAGGGCAGAGGGGAGGGCAGAGGAGTGTGGGTTGCAGGGGTCTTGGCGGAAGGGGCCCCAGGCTCAGCCTGGAATAAGCAAGTGCTTGTCAGACTCTGAAGCAAGGGAAAGACAAGCGAAGGGGCACGGGGCCATGAAAAGCACCCAGTGTCTTGGCATAGTAGCCTGTGAGGCGAGCAGTGGTGAGGGAGAAGGTTCCTGAAGGAGACTGGACCAGACCATGCCACACGAGGTTTCCACACTGCCTTGGGGAGAGAAGCTTCTAAAGGGTGTTAAGCAGGGAAATGGCAGTTGGATTTGCCTAAAAGCAGGGTGGAAAGAATGAACTACCAGACATAGAAAAGCCTCCACACCCTGGGGCGATCCTCATGTCTGCACGACAGGGAGCAGGGCTGTGGCCAGCGGGGACTCTGTGATAAGCACAGCAGGGGCCGGGTTCCAGGGCTGGGTTCCTGGCCGTGCTGTGTCCCCGGGGGCTCCTCACTGTTCTAATGGGACGGGGGATGAAAGGGACTTGAGTCCTTTGGACTCCAGTCCAGCTGGGCTGCAGATGTGTGAACACCTCTAGGCCTTTGTCACAGCTGCAACAAACCGTCTGTGGCAAAAAGAAATGGGGCTTTGGGGGAGGTGAGGCTCTCCTGATGGTGCCACATGGAGCCACTGACGGAGAGTCAAATGAGCTGTGTGTCTTGGCCTGTTGGCAGGATGTGAAGGGAGGGCGGTACACGGCGTGGCTTCCCCAGGAAGGTGCCCGGGATTGTGCTGCTGCCTTGCACAGCTGGACGGACTCATTCGGCTCGGCCACATGACCCAGGGGCTGGGGAATGGCTGTCAGGGCCAGGCCGGGGTCAACCGGTCCTTACAGGTCCCTAGAACAAGAGGACTTGGGAACAGGTGGGCTGGGGACTGCTCTGGGCCACCAATTGTGTCCCTCAGCTCCATGGGAAAAAAGCATTCCTCCCCGACTCCCCGATTCCGTCAGGAATGAAGCTGCGCAGCGCCTCCGCGTACTGGGCGGTGTGTGTGTGTCCCAAGGACTGTCTGCATCTCCCGGGACCCCCTGCACCCCGACTGCTTTCGGGGCCCCTGCCCGGGGCTGGGAGGAGGCAGAGCCATTGCCCTCTGTCACCTCAATCCCTGGTTTGTGTCCCACTCCAGGGGAGGGGCCCGGTGGTTACCGAGGACGCTCCGGGCACCTTCCCCTCCAGATTGCACTCTGCCCTCTCGTCTCTGCAGGAAGAGCGGGTGGCAGTGGGAAGGCTCCGTGCTGGAGCTGGGGGCAGGGTGGGGAGGAAGTCAGGTGCCCAGAACACGGGAGCCCTGCAGGGAGGAGCCGCATAGGCCCAGCAGGCTCCGCCCCTGCCCGCTGATGAGTGACCTCGAAATACAGCCAAACTGAGAGGGACTGGAGCAGGCTTCTCCGCTGGTACCCAGTAACCTTGGAGGTGGGGAAGGGGGGCGACAGCTTGTCAAGCTGGCTGATCGAGTTTTGTCCAACCGGGTATAAGAAACCACACAAACCCCGCCCCCCATCTGTCAGTCATGCTCAGGCTCCAAGAGGCGCCAAGAGTGGCATCTGTAGGGACCCAAGAGGGACCCGCTGGCTCCAGGTGACGCCGCCTCCAACTGGAGAGGAATGTTGCTGGAGCCCTTTTCTCTTGGGGAAACCGGTGTGAACAGAGCAGAGAAGCCCACAGCGTCAGCTCCGGTATGTTAGTGCTGGTGCCAGGCTGGAGACCAGAGGATGCCTAGCCGCCATCTCCCTGGGGCACAGCCTCTCTACAGCCCTGAGGCAGAAAGTTCTAGAAGTGCTTGGATGTCACAGACGTGTGTGTGTCTGTCTTACAGTCCCAGTCAGCACCCAACACCCGGCCCGACAGTCTCCTCCTTTCCCTTGTCAAGGTTTCCTGAGAACGTCTCAGCCTGTAACGAAGGGAAGTTCTTCCCACAGCCAAACTCAGTACGCCCTACTGTGCTCTGTGCCCCTTTTGCATACACACGGGGCACCACGGCCTCTGCTCAGCAGCGCCCCAGGGGCAGCTGCAACCCCCAGCTCAGGCACCTCCCTTTGCGCTTGGAGGCTTATTAAAATGCACCTTGGTGGGGAAAGCCGGGATGGCTCAGCGGGTTGAGCGCTCGCTTTGAGGCCACGAGGACCGAGGATCGAATCCGGGCTCCGGCCCAGGCAGGACCCACATGCTGAACTGGGGAGTTCCCACAGTTTGGTTCTCTAGCTGTCTCTGTCTATCTGTCAAAAGTAAAATAGAAATAAATATGCACTGAAGATAAAACAATTACTCTCTATAAATATAAAAAGATACAAAAAAAAAAAAAATGCACCTTGGTCTACTCTCAGCTAATCCACGAGACATCCTGAGCTCACGCTAATTAACCAGCTATTAGTCAGTAATAAGCACCCTAACTGATCATCGCCGCTTAATGCCCATCATGCCCACGTCCCAGGTGCCCGCCTCTCTGCTGGCTTCTGCAAACCCTCAGGGCCAGCCCAATATGGAGAATGTGCCCACAGATGCTTTTGGCCTGGGCACCGTCTGCAGGACGCTGGCAGCACCACAGAGGGGCACGGTCATTACTTTAGAACGAGCGCTTTATTTAATCAAATAATTACCACCCGTGCCCTGGGGTGCTGTGTAGAAGGACACCAGATTCTGCCTGTCACAGGCACCCTGGCATAGGCACTGAGCACAATTCAGGGGGCAGCGCAGCCTCATGGAATGCTGTGGGGCCGTCGCAAGGACCTTGCACTCGTCTATGGAATAAAAGCGTCCTCGAGACACGAAGCCAGGGGGCGAACACGGGTTGGCACGGTTCTCATTCCACGGGCACGAAGTATCTAAGCACATTCCACATGACTCTACTGGAGGCTGCTGGATTCTTTGGATTATAGTTTTGTTCCTGAACTTCTGGGGAAATGCAGCAAAAAGGGGAATGGGGACAGGGGATTGGAAATCAATAACTGGAACATTTCCTTAAAGATACAAAATCATTTTTTTTTTTTTTAAATTTTAGCTCTTGACCCAGAAATGGAAGCCGAGGGGCTGCTGAGTGTGGTGGTGGCCTGGGAGGAGCCCTGGGGAAGTTTTCCTGGAGCGACTTCTTAATGGAAAAGACAGAACACACATGGATGGGGGCTGGGTCAGCGGCCCAGGATCGGGCTACTCACAGAGAAGGGGGGCTGGATCAGCCTGGGATCAGTGTGAAGTGTGGATAAAAACGGTCCTGAAAAAGCACAGTGCAGAAGGTCCCCAGCAGGGACGAGCGCTCCCCATGGAGACCTATTTGGAAGCTTCCCAGCCAAACGGGCCTGTGCAGGAGTGTGGGCCGTGCTTAAGCCCCAAGAAGCTCTCCCGGCCTGGGGGCAGGGGGTGCGCGTACCCCTGGTCATTTCTTCCAGGTGGGCTGCTCGAGACGCCACCCCAAGCCCCCATTGCCTGTTTGTACATGAACTGGGACTCGGATTTCTGCACCTTTGCACGTGAACGGATACCTCCCTTCACATAAGAGATGGGTTTCAAAAGTTCTATTTATAGAGACTTCATTTTCACAGAGTAACATTTTAAACGCACTAGGGAAACTAAGTACTTAAGAGAAACCTGCTGGCCAGTCCTGTAAAGTAACAAGTCATGGTGTATCAAATAATCACCTCCTGGCTTGTTTACGGTTTTCATATAACGGGGCTTATTAAGAGCGGTTGAGTTTGGGGGGCGGCAAGGTTACGTATGGCACACAAGGTAATCTCCCCACCTCTGCGTACTTCTCCGGGTGAACTCGAGAATGGGGCAAAAGGGTGAGAAACCAGACACATCAAAATGCCATCTCCCCACTTGCTCAGCAATGGAACGGGCCTGCCTTGGATGAGCGGAATTTGCAAGGTTGTACTTGTTACTCTCCAGGTTGCAGAGATGGGGGTAGAGATCCCGGACATTCTAACAAGGACAGAGAGTCACTCCAGCGGCCACCACGAGAAGGGATCTGAGGCGCTAGAGCCAGCAGGACACAGTGGAGCCTGGAGGATCCCAACAATGAGGCTTGAGGGGAGGGGAGTTAACTGTCCAGAACAGACCTTTCCCAGGGTCTGTGATCCAGATTCCTGAGGCCCGCTGTCTTTATTAGGAGCGTGACGAGAGGGGTTTAAGGGGATTGGTTATACATCGACCTCTGGGCTCACGTATGTCAGGTATGGGCCTCGGTGGAGGTGGGGCATGATGGATGGTGGGCTTAATGCCAGATGACAACCCATGTCCCTGAGAGCCACATTCAAATAAAAACAAGCTTCTCACTGAGCTGGAGGAGGAAGCTTGGGCCAAACACCCAAAGGCGCTGGGAAGGAAGGGGGCGGTCACGGTGGCCCAAGGAGGGGCTCCCTGGTCTCCCTGAGAAGCTGAGGGCTGGCCAGGGCAATGCTGGGCAGCAGTGGGGGGTGACGGGGCCCCCTGGCAGGAGCCGAGGTGACAGAGTTTAGAACCGGCTGGGGGATGGACAGCACCCCCAAACAGGAAGCTATTCCCAGGATGTGATATATAGACAACTCTGTAGAAAAGACAGGAAGAATAACACGGGCCTGTCCTCGTCTTACTGATCTCCTTGAAAAAGGAGCCCAACTGATCCTTTAAAGTCGGCCACTTCAATCTGCATGCTGGTCACTGTTGGAAGTTAGGACGCACCCACCCAGCTCCCCGTTAGGGTGGTGGTGCAGACATTCACTCTTCCTTGAGACCCAGGATCATGGGAGGAAAGCAGAGGTTCAGCACATGGTTGGTGGGGCGGGGGCTGAACCCCGGGACAGGGGTCCTCCCAGAGGCTGATGCCCACACAGAACCAGAGCAGCTGGCTGACGACTCTGCAGACCTCCGCTAGGCCCAGCTCCCAGCGATGGCCAGGCCCGGGTCTGAACCAGAACAGCTGTGCTCTGCTCTGCAGGAGCCGCCCAGTGTGACTGGCACCTTCCCACAGGATGGAAGGGGGGGAGGGGGAGGGAGGGGTTAGCGGCCAAACACAACCTGGAGCCTCTAGAATGGAACTAGGGGAGGAAGAAAGAGAAGGACAAGAGAGAAGATGCATTTCCCCGGCAGTCCTGGTAGGTTCCCCAAACAGCCACCACCCTGTGGAGGAGGCACCTGCACGTCCCAGACCCTGTAAGCCCCTCCCCCTCCCCAGGCAGGAACCTCCTTTCCTTGTTCTGTTTACTGGGCTTAGGACCCACTGTTTCCAGATGGAGCCAACCCATCAGACCAGAGGCTCCTCTGGCCCTCCTGGCTCACTATACCCCACGCCACCCCGGTTCCTGAACGCCAGCACCCATGGATCCTATCGGAGCTGTGCTCTGGGGATACATGGTGGTGCCCCACAGGCGTGCAGCCATGTCCCTGAGAGTCCCCAAGAACAGTGCAGTCACTGCTGCTGCTAAAACTTGTTGTTCTCCATGAACTTTCCCTGCACACGGGTCCTGAAGGCCTGCAGGCCACCTCCTGCCCCAGAGCAGAGAATAAAATAAGTATTCAAATGAAGGCAGCGCTGACCCACTTATTAGCAGATGCCACAGCCCCAGGGCACAGTGGCTGACGTTGAAAGAACAAAGAGAGACTGCGGTGGGAAGGGGGAGCGTCCTTGGGAAGGAGACGCCTTCACGTGACAGGTGAACGACTTCCCTACGCAGGAGCAGCAGAAAAGCGGGCAAATTAGCCCAGCAGACGCACGGGCTGTGCAGACGCGGATCCCTGCACAGACTTGGCGGCTCTACCTCTGCACACGTCAGGCTCCAAGGGCTGAGCGACCTGCCCCCTCCTACCCAGGCCTGGCAGCGGGGCCGCCCTGCTAGCCCAGCAAGTCTGTCACCAGAGGATGGGGCTGAGGAGCGGGGGTGGGGTGGGGGCTCCCGCCTCCGCCTCAGCTCTGTGACACTGAGGAAGTCACAGCCACTGAGCCTCAGTCTTTTCTGCTGTAAAACGGAATGATGTCATGGGTCTCCCTGCCTGAAAGACCAATCCAGACATGAAGAAGTGGCTGGTACGAGCCACGGCAGCAGGACCAGCAACAGCAGGACACGGCACTGCCCCCCGGAGGGCACCACTCCCTTCTCTGGGCTCACAAAGATGTTTTCCCCCTCAATAGAGACTGTTTTAGGAAGAAGCCACTGGGCTTTTCAAAGGGGACTGCAGGCCGCTTTAAGTGCACAAACACACGAGAAGCCGAGACAGAATGGAGAACGCGGCATCCAGGCAGAGAGAGAAACCAGGCCTGGAAGGGCGGCCCGTGTGAGCGGGAATGGGAATCGCGGCTGCCTATCCCTCCTCTAGGAAGAGTCCAGCAGACAGAGCTGCCCCCTCCCCCGTGGCCCTCAGCACACACCCTGCTTCTACGGGGGCAGGGGGGTGTCTGGAGGGAGTCTGGGGAGAAGCCCCTCTTTCCGGCAGAGGGTGGCAGGCCACGGGCACCTGCAGGGTGTGCCTCTCCCCCTTGTCACCTGTGCCCTGGAGGTAAATCTCACAGCTCCTGCGCTCAGGGCAGGACGGCAAGACAGGGTGACCTTGTCCTGTTCCAAGACCGCCCACGAGGGGCCCCCGCGTAATGCCACCAGTTTGTGGCTGAGTCTCTGGCCAGGATGAGCTCCGCTTTGCCATCTGCGCTCCCGGCCCTGCTCGGCCGGTGCCTGCTGGGGGCCGGTGACCCGGAAGCACCTGTCCATCTGCACGTGGCGGATGCTGAGGCTGTGAACGGCCCAGGAGCCCGCAGCACCTGGGGAGCCCCCACTGTACCCCCAGGGCTTCCTTCCCACACTCCCGAGCAAGGGGCTGCAACAGGGCCCAGGCCCCTGGCAAGGGAGGTGACTGACAGGCTGGGAAGCCCTGTGGGTGTGAGGACGTGACACAAGTGCTTGGCAGCACCCTGGACTCCGGGGGGACACTCGGGAGGGACTGGTTCACCATGGTCCCAGGCTCCCTGTACAGAGAAGAGCGAAACGCTCAATTCCGGCCTTGTTTCCTCCCAAAGCCAGAGAGGCTCCTCAGAAAGAATCCCAAGACGTCCCCGGCCTGGGGTAAGGGTGCTGGTCTGAGGGAGTTGGGGCTCCTGATACTTTCCCATTTGGTCCTTCAAAGGAGCAGGCGGGGTGGCTGGGGGTGGGGTCCTGAGGCGGCGTCCTGGAGCGCACACGTGACTCACAGCCCCCCCCTCCCCATGGCACCCTGTACCATGGCCACTCCAAGGAAGGGGAGGGAGATACTGACTCTTCTCCGCCGTACTGGCCAGCACAGGATGTGGGTGGAGGTCCCAGGGGGCAGGGGGGGTTTCCATTTGTTAAGGTCAAGGGCTTTGGCAGGCGGCTGGGAGCTGGCGGCAGAGACAGCTCCCTTCTCAGTAATCACGATGCCACACACAGGCCGACCTCCGCGGAGTTAACATCCCAAATGTTCTCATTCTCTGTGTGTACCTCGGCCTTCCCAAGAAGACACAGACGAGACTGTTTCCAGAGGACTTTCTGAAAATTAGACCACGAAATGAAAGCCTGTATCTTCATCCCCCAGAACACTCAGTCCTGGAATTGCAATGAAGAAGTGCTCATTCGGGGGCCCTTCCAATCACATGGGCCGGACAGGTGCACCGTCTCCCTAAGACGGAGCGGGCACCGTGCCTCGGGTGGGAAGCGGGCTCTAAATCCACTCGCTGCCTTGCCTGGCATTTTGGTGACTGGCTGACATCAAAATCAAAAGCCCCTGTGCACAGAGGTGCAGTGGGAGTCTCTATAAGGGAAGGACAATCATCTGAATGTGAAGGATTGGGGGGGGAGGGGAAAGGGCCACCCTTGTCCCCTGGGGTTCAAAGAGGCCACTTGATGGAAAGAAGACAGGGGGTGAGAACGGCAGACTAGACTGGGGAGGGGAAGAGGCCAGTACCTCCTATATCAGGAGCTCCAGAACAAGAGGGGAGGGCTGAGAGGGACGGGGGAACACGTCTCCTGTTCTGAAGGAACCAGGGACCCTGGGAGCCACATGTAAAGTAACTTCGGAGACAATGAGAAGGTCCCCCTGCCTTGAATCTCTCTACATCATGCAAAAGAACGTGTTGGAACCGAAGACCTGAGCAAACCGAAGCCCCTAGCAGTGGACTGGGGGAGTTGGGGCATCAACAACCCGGAGAGAACAGGCCGTTTCTGCTCACCCTCCCTTCCCTTCCTATCGTTGTAGCTTTCACGGGCCTGGCAGCAATTAGCTTTATGAATTATACGTACAGTATCTGGGAGATGAAGGCGGTAGTTAATGTCTGCTTTCCTGAAGGTTTCCTTCTATTTGATTAGAGAGTTATTGAGATTCAGGGAGCAAGTCTTCCATCATGTGGAAGGTTTATAGGAACAAGTGAAGGAGCAATTTAATAAGGCGATAATCATGCTTCTAAATAATTTACCAGGCAAACGACAGCAGCCAATATTCCCCGTGCTCCGTATCTATTTTGCGGGTGGGATGTGCTAGGCAGATTCTGCATGGACTCCAGAAGGTTCCCTGGGAAGATCCACCCGAGGGGCCCTGCTCCCGCCCCGCTGCCTCGGACACGGGCCTGTGTCTGCCTCCTTCTGCCCAGGCAGGTTAGAGATCCGGGTGGGTTGTTACACTGCCTAACCACATTCTATCATTTTGTTACAAAATTACTTTTGCTAATTTGACCAATCCCAGCTTGTTGAAATGCTAAGAGGCTAGCAGGCCTGGCCTCTGCTGGGTGCCCTGCTGAGTTACTCTGTTCACCCCCAAGGCTGGGGACACGGGAGAGTGTCAGGAAAGCCACCTAACCTGTGGAGGGGGAGGGGCTCAGACACGAGGGGCCACGTGATACAATTCCTGCAGAGGAATTCTTTGAGTAGGATTGTAGCTGAGCTTCCCCAGCCAGGGCTGAATGTGCGCCAGAGACACAGGCAGCCCCTCGGAGTGGTCCAGAAATGCAGAGGAAAACAAATGTCTCCCACAGTCTGGGCTACAGGACCCCTTTGGTAGGTCTAATGGGGGTGCGGCTGGGAAGGTAAAACCACCATTCAGCAGACCCCAGTGTTCACAAATTCAGACCTGAATCACACAGCTGGCAGGGTCTGTGGGAACTTTTGCCACAGGATAATTAAGAGGCCAACCCCCCGAACTGCTCCACTCTATCCTGGCCCCGCCTCCCAATCAGCTAAGTGGCCATGTGTCAAACTGTGTGTCACCTAGCACACCTAAATTTGTGTCAGGACTGAGGAGGACCAAGAGGAAGCAGAGAATATTAATAGACTCTGCAAAGAGGAAAGAGAAATATTTGTGAGGCCCAAGCAGGCAGATGAATAACGGCCTCTGGTGTTGTATCTTATTACTTCTTCTCCCCTCCACCCCCGCCCAGGGCACAAAGCAATCAAGAAGGAGCCTGGAGATTCATCATCTCCCTTGTTTTCGGGGAGCAGGGAGAGCCCTGGGATGACCCTCTCTTCACTGTTTGTCCTCAGGGGTGGCCGCACGATGGCTCAGTCCCGCCTGCCCTGTCAGAAGCCTGGTGTCCATCTGGATGCTCTAGCGCTGGCCAGGAGTGAGGTCAGAACATGGAAGTGTCCGCAACATCAGGGCTGGCACTCTTAAATACATTTTTGTAAAAAATTGACAAAGAGAGAGAGAAAAAGAGAGTGATACAGAGACAGAGAAAGAACTGAACTGGGGGAACTCCCCAGTTCAGCACATGGGTCCGCCGGGGCCGGGATTCGATCCCTGGTCTCCGGGGCTGCAAAGTGAGCGCTCAACCCACTGAGTCATCCCAGCTTCCCCAGGGCTGGCACTCTTACAGGACCTTACTCAGGGCGCCCTAGACCTTGAGCCAAGCTTGTGAGAGGTCACTGCCCTGGAGCTGGCTATGACCCGAATGCCACCTGCAAACCAGAGACAACCGAGGCCTGGCTGCCAGCACAGCCTAGAACCAGTCGTAGTGACACGATCCACATTCTACCCAAGACCAGTCATGAGCCAGAGCGTGGAGCTGGGCAGACCTTTCTCTCTGGGCACAGTGTTCCACCAGGGAGTCAGGGTGGCCCCAACGCCCCGCGGCCACTCACCAGGTAGATGTGGTAGGCGTCCACACGGCGTAGGGGCCCCCAGCACAGGTCAGTGTCATTGTACTTGGTGTCGGCCTCCACACCACAAGAGTCGTTGCCTGTGGTGCTGCTGCTAAGAGAGAACAATGGCTCAGCCTGGACCCAGGGAGCGCACAGAAGGCAACATTCATCACTCCCGATCCCCTCCTCTCCCCTCCCCCCACAGCTGCTTCGGGTCCAGCAATCTGACTCTCCAGGAACAGCACCTTCCTGTCTCATAGGGTAGGCACTGCAGGGAGCGGCCCCTGGTGGAACCCCACTGGGGCGGGGCAGGGGACAGGGGTGTGCAGCGAGTCTCTGAAGGACAGAATGCACAGCTGGCTGTGGTCCATGCAGAAAAGGGCTTCGGGGGCCTCTCTTTGGATGTGGATGGATCCGCTCCCTGTGGGCTCCTGCCCTGAAATCCCGAGGAAGCCACCTGGCTACTACACTGGGGTGGGGGGCGACGGGGACACTCACCAGGACACCTGCATGAGGGAGAAGGGCACAGCGGCAGCATAGATGGCCAGGTCCCCGTACAGGTAAATGATGATGCAGAAATAGAACAAGTTGACCCCCACTGCAAGGGACAAAGTCATCTGTCAGTGAGAAACGGGGACGTCGGCATTCTGAGGACTCAACTTCTACCTTTTCCATAGCTTTCTGTTCCCCAGGTTGCTTATTTTTTCTAAAAAGGAGCAGGAAACTGATCCCAAAGTCCTGTCTCTTGTTCTGGCTGCAAACACTGTGACGCTGGGAGGGGGACACAGTGACTCTAAGTGAGGCTTGGAGACGTTCCGAATCCACAGGTGCCAGGTGAACCTGAGGCATGGACTGGCTGGGGGTGTGAGGCGAGGGAGGAGAGACGCCCTGAATTAGGAGCCTGGGCCAGGACCCCCTCCACAGCCAAACACAGGGCTCTCAGCCAAAGATTGCTACTGAGGAACTGAAAAGCAAAGAGAAGGTGACAGGCAATGGCCCAGCTTCTGCAGCTCGAATCAAGAGGGTAAAAAGCCCTCGATTTCCAAAGACCAGGTGCCTCATTCTGAATCTGACCATTTGCTCAGCCCTGGAGAAGCAGGGGGCGGCCTGTGGGGGCCGGTAGCTGGGCTGCTGGGCTCACCGCCCTTCTTAGGCAGCATCTGAAAGGGAGAGTGCTGGCTTTGGAGGCACGTGAAGTGGAAGCTCGGTCTGCAGAGGCAAACCTCGGTCCCCACTCGTGACCAGGGGGATCTGAACGAGGAGCTGGGGGTGCAGGCTCTGGTCCTAACTCCACTGGTCTCACCTGTGGACCCCAGCACAAGTCCCTGACCGCCTCCGATCCTGTACAATGAGAACAGCACCTGCGTTAAATTCCCTACGTGACTCCAGCTGTAAGGACTCTGAAAAAGTGTCTGAGCCTACAACCTCAGGGTCACAGCCCTGACAGCCAATCTCCCATTCAGACAGCTCATTTTTTATGTCATTGGTCTCAAGCTGTTGGCTTTGCTGAAAACAGAAAGAAAAATGAAGTGACAGTTCCCCTTTAATGCTGGTGGCTTGGAAAAACCTCCAGGGTTCCCAGGAGAAAGCCAGAGATGTGTTTCTCCTGGGCTATTTGAAGTTGGCTCTGCTCCTAGGAATCTGGGGAGAGATGACCAGGAAACAACGGTTCTTGAAAGAAGCCAGGAAGCCTCAGACGGCCTCACGGCCCAAGCTCAGTGGCCCCGGGGGTCTGCCTGCCATTCACAGGCAGACTCCAAGGACAACCTGTGCCCTGACAGCAATGCTCTCTGTAGGGAGGCACCACCCCCGCCCCACTGCCAACCTTCCCCACCTGCCCACGGACTTGTTTCAGCTCTGCTTATAAACTGCCACTGGCCCTCCCTGATCAATAAATTTCATTACTAGACACAAAAATGGGAGGATCAATGAATTTCCTGAGAGGACAGCAAAGACCGGAGCTGGCGTTTCTAACGACGAAAAATGAGTCTGAACTGCAGGGGAGCCTTGTGCGGAGGGTGGGTGGCAGCCCTTCTAAAGGTGAAGGTCACCATGTGTGAATTAGGAATAGATTTGATGCCTCAGGACGTTTTCAGTTGTCATGACTGGGAGGTAGGGGTAGGGGCCAAAAAAGCTGCTCAGCATTCTACAACACACAGGACAGGCCCCCGCAACAGAGTGATCAGCCCACGTGGCAATAGCACCGAGCCGGAGACTCCCTGGAGTGGGCGAGAAGGTGGCATCCCCCGAGAAGGTGGCTCTCACACAAATGCGCCTATTTTCTATTCGACTGGGGTGAACTAGGAGTCTACTCTGCACGGCGGGGAAGACAAAACCAAACCATGAGGTCCTGGAATTCTTAAAGAAATTAGGGCTGACCGCAAAACACGAGAACTAGAATGGAGGTTTAAAGATATTACGTCTGCTTTCTGAAGTGCATTGGATTTCAAAAGCCTGCATTTGGAAGGAGGCCGTGTGCAGCTTCCGGGAGGACATGTTATGCTCTCTCAGTCCAGTGAGATGGGGAGAGGTAGAAATGGAACAAAGAAGAAGCACAGTGGTGGGCAGACACAACCGATCTGGTGTTCATGAATTCTGGAAACCCTCCGTGAGGCGGGTGGGGGGATCGGACCAGGAACCAGGCTTGGGGGAACCTTTGGCTGACGACCGCAATTTTCCAGATGGAACCGTCAGATCAGACCCCCGATGATGAACGCAATGCTTAATGTCCTCAGAGGCAGCCAAGAAGCTTCTAGTTTCTACAGTCCCTACCCAGCTCTACACGTTAGTGCAGCCACATTCATGACGGGAAAGAACTGGTGGAGATGCCGCCCTCTGCAAACAGGGGTTCCGGCAAAGGGGCAGACTGTCTTCCAGGGTAACTGCAAACACAAGGATTTATTCAGCTGTGTCTGATTCTCTAGGAAGGAAAAACGGACAGGTCTGGACATGAAAAAGCGAAACTCTTAAATAAGCTCATCTTCTCAAAGAGCAAGAGCTGCCTTAGAGGTATAAGATGCTGTCGCTGAAGCCCCCTGAGGAGCAGGTAGAGTGGGGAGGCCCTCAGATCGGATACAGCAGCTCTGTGCATGGGCTCCTAGCGCCCTCTGCTGGCCACCGGGAGGAGTCAGAGACACAGGCGCGCACACACAGGCACACGTGCACATCCGACCACTGTCACGAGGTAGCTGGCTGTGTTATCCTGCACAGAACCGTCCAGGAGAAAAGTGACAAATCAGAAGCAATCGAGCAAGAGGCACAAAACGACCAGCCAGCCAATACTGGCTCCCTTCCTTGGAAAACTGCTCAGCATCCCCAACCTGTCCTTGTGGGAGGAGCGAGGTGGCCACTTCTTTATTCTAATGCCGATGAACGAGGGGCATCCAGGAAAGTGCGGGGAGCAGTCCAGGCCTCTTAGAAAGGAGGCGCCTCAGCCACACCAGAACAGGTTGGCGATCCACCCCTCTCGCCGCCTGCCCACCCCCTTGTCACAGTGAGACCCGCATTCCAAATGCCCCACCGTGAGAACAACGTATACCTTTATTGAAGAACATGGAGGCCATCTGTCCCATTTCCACCCGGTCTGTGATTTCAAACAGGTTTGGAGAGCTGCGTCTCTCTGTGGAGCCAAAGGACGAGAGGAGACGGCTTGTTCACTTGGAAAATAGGGGGCTGGTGAGCTCACTGAATTCTCCAGAATAATGAAACCCCCAAGCATTTCAAACTCTTGACAAAACTTTCCCTAATGCTTCCAGCTCAAAACACTTCAAACCATCTGAAAGGGATCCCAGGGCGCTGGTTGGGGGCTGAGAGGGAAAGCTGGGATGCTTAGCCCTGGTTCGGCTGGACTGGGGATGGGACTGGCAGGCATGCGTGGGTGGGCACATGAGCGTGCGTGCATGTGCGCGCGCACACACACGTGAGCTTCCAGGGTGCACCGGGCACTGCTAGACAGGTGTCTAATCGTTACAGTAACAGGAGAGGTGGGGTCTGGGGTGCCGAGCTTATAAAACTCCCCCAGGCTGCAAACGTTAGTAAGTGGTGGAGCCAGCAGGGGTGAAGCCCGGACCGCCGGCTCCAGAGCCCTGCTCTTCCGACTCCATCCACCACAGGGCCTTCCTAGGAACCAACCTACAGGCAGGAGGTGCCACAGGGACTCCACAGAGAGACACCGGGCCTGGACCCTCTCCAGGAGGGAAGGGAACTTGTGGAGCAGAGGGAAGAAGTGTGGGCTGGCCCGAAGTCCCCAGACTTACGCACAGACAGGATGGGCCGTTTCTCCGCCTGCTCATAGTTGTCCTGGGTGAGGCTGTCACTGTCAGAGGATGTGGAGGAGTCCTCATCTTCCTCCTCCTAGGAGGCCATGGGACCGTGGGAGGAGGAGGAACAAATGAGTACAAAGGAGTACGGAACTACAGAAAACCCCCAGGACAGTGCAGAACCCACTTCCTTTGCTCTCTTTCTAGAGGGTGTCTGGTTAGGAAGCTCTCGGCACTTCTACGCTGTCGTGTTAGAAGGACGTTAGGGCTGATGCTGCAGCAGTTCCTGGTCGCAGAGGTTCACAATGACTGAGCTAGCTCAAGGTGGGGAGCGGGAGGAGCAGCAACCTGCTGTGATGAGAGCAGAGGCTGCAGTGTTCTTAGGCCTCTGCTCTGGGGCAGGGCCCTGGAGGAGCTCTATGGACACAGCTCTCCACGCCCCGAGGGGAAGAACTGGCCCCAGAGAGGAAGAACTGGTGCCTCTTGGGAGCACAAGTGGCCAGAGGCACTGCCCGGAGACAAAGGCGTGCACACGCACACACCTGGTGGTTTTCCATCCTCCTCCAGCGGAGCTGGGCGTTGGCTGCTGCCATGGCTTCCATCACGAAGGTAGTTGTCACAAAGCTGCGTCACAAAGGAGGTGGGAGGAGGTACCAAGAAAAAGCCATTTGGAGAGCTGACCAGATCAACAAGCCCAAAGCATTCCCTCTTCTGAGACCTGTTTCTAGGGAACTTTCAAGATAGGTCTGACCTGATTAAAAAAAAAGTCTGTGCATACGTGACAGCTAGTGTGCCTGCCTTGATGTCCCTGTTTACATTCAGAACGAGTTTCTGATGCACAGGGGACAGGGGAGTGAGGAGAGTGAGCCGGGGGCGACAGTCCTGCACACCCACAGCGGTGCCCTCTGAAGCTTTAAGTCAGGAAGAGGAGCCATTCACAGGGGGCCTCCCCAGGCTTCTGGGATGGGCTGTGGCAGCTCTCACCTCTTCTTGCTTGGACACAGGCCAGCTGCCAGGTCCCAATTACACACTCTGATGCACGGAGCAGAGGCGTGGATAATTGCAAAGGGACCTTTGGCTCTGGAATCTGTTCCTTTTTTTTTTTTTTTGCAGTATTTTTACTTTCCTAATAACCTGGCTAATATAACAATAAGCTTGCATTTACATAAACCCAATCAAAGGGCGGGGCAGGGGGAGAAGATGGGGAGGAGGCACCAGGCATTTGCTGAGAAGTCAGACCAGAGTGAAAAGTCCTCTTTTCTTTTCCTCTTAAAGAAACGGGAGTGACCTAGAGGACAGCTGGAGTGCAGGAAGCCTGGACAGGGGAGGGCCGCCTTCCTGCTAATAAAATCTGAGGAATGGATCCATCTGAGAAGGACCCACCTGGGATGGCAAGTTCATCCCTGTCTTTCGTGAGGCGGGATGAGATCCTGAGCCTCCCCAAGTGCTGTCACCTGCCCCAGGCTGACTGCTCAGCCCAGCTGCCAGGTGGCAGGTGGGACCAGGCTTAAATCCACATCCATTCCATCTTGGGGGAAGAGGGAGGGGGAGGAGGGTGCAGCCAGCTCTGAAACTCCCATTCCAGACTCCCTGGCATCTCCTCGAAAGGTTTCTCATGACCTTGCCTAAGTGACCGTTTGAAGTGCTTTTAGGTTTTTTTCTTCTTTTTGGAGGTGTAACTAAAGTCAATCTTAATTAAGGCATAAAGAGGCCGTTACACAAAGCCTCATTGACCATGTTCAAACATAAGGGGTTGAGCAGGAAGGGGGGCCTCCAATAAGCACTTCCCTTTAAAGGGGACAGCAGATTCACAGAAGGACAGGGACTGCTAGGACTCCTGGCTGCCAAGGCTCTCAGTGTGTCATGGGCCGGCAGGTCCCTAAGATTGGCCCCAACTCCCCCCAAAAGAAAACATGAACAGACTGAAAAACTTGGGCACTGTCCTGTCCCCTTCAGCCTCTTAAGGTCGTGACTTGCTTCAACTGCTGCTGTGTTTCATTCCTCCAGCAGCACCTACCCTCTTCTCCCCCCAGGACCACTGATCACCTACCTAACTTCCATCACCCCATCCTCCCAATCCCCTCACCCCACCACACCCTGTGGGGTTCTGTTCTCTATGACTCTCCACCTTATAACTTACTCTCCAGTTTACTCATTTAATGTTTTCACTACTCAGGCACGAAAGGAGAGTCAGCAGACCCTCTGTTTTGTTCAGGGGCCGGGGGTACCCCAGTACCTAGGAACACTGTCTGGCATCGCCTCTCCCAGGGGAGGTACCCGTTGGGGGATGTTTCCAGCTGTCTCCTCCCACCCTGTTTTTTTCTTTTCTTTCTTCCTTTCCCTTCCTTCCTTCCTTCCTCCCTCCCTCCCTCCTCCTCCTTTTTTTTTTTTTTTTGGCAACTTGTGGCTTCCGATTTGGTTGAGGGGCCTGGAAATAGTTTGCCCTAAATCCCCTACTAGCCTGGGGCACAGACTTGAGACCTGCCATGGAATGCCCCAGGACAGCCTCGCGTAGAAAGAAGCCCACGCACCCAGCTCAAGAAGCAGGGTGCCTTGGAGGCCTGGGGAGGCACTGGCCTCCTCCTGGCTGCCAGATACAACGTGGGGTGAGATAACACCCGATGACACGTGCACCTGTGTGTTTATCGCTTACTCTGTGAGCTCTCTTCCACAAATTCTAAATTACACACTGACTCTCCATGTCACTTCCAATGACTGTCAAATTTGTTTTCGTGGAGCTAGGTGGTATTTTTCTCAAGAATACATGGCAGGGTGGCACAGCATCCAGGAAGGAAACAATGGGCACCACGGGAGACATTGCAAAGCCTTGCTGGGTGTCTCCATTTTTAACTGATCAGGGTTGTGGAATTGCTCCAGTAGCACCAGACACTGGGGACCTCCGGTGTCACCTCTCCTCTCTAAGGTCACCCTGGTGAGGACTCACCCCAGACATCTTCCTGTTCCGTAAGGACAATGGGTCCCCCCCACCCCCCCACTGTCGGCCTTGCCCACCTGCAGCCCTCAGCCCCGAAGGGCAGCCTCTTACCTCATGAATCCCAGGAACAGAAGCAGGACCAAGCTGACGAGCCACCCGGCGGAGGCAAAGGCCTTGGGCATGGTGAGTGCGCCGGTGCCCACAATGAGATTGAACATGTACACCAGTCCAACCTGTGACCAACAGAGTGACATTCACGCCCCCAAATGAATCAGCCTTGCCCCCCAGCGGCTCCCAGGACAACCCTGGGCGACAGCAAAACTGAGCAGGCCAGGAGGCCAGACTCGGGACAGGGAAGCAGGTAAGAAGGGAGGTTCCCATGTTCCCGGGAGGCCTGCTTGGCAAGTGGAGGTTGGGGACCCAAGTGCAACGCCCTGACCCCTGGCAACCAACCTCGGGTGGAACTGCTGGGTCACAAAGACTTTAGGTTTTAAACTTAACTCTAATTCTCGCCAAAAGACTCCAGATCAGTTAATTACAATTGTTCCTTTTCCAAGACCTTGACCATGAAATCCCTTTCTCTGACCCAAAGCCCCCGCCTCTACAACCCTCTCCATTTCCCACAGAAACTCCCTGGTCCCCATCATGACTTCCTGTCCCCCCAAGCCACCCTCTCCAGGCCACTCACTGACAGTCTTAGGCATAACTCACAATCAGCTGGTTCTGCAAAGCACTCACTGGGTCCCCGGCTTCCCTCGCCTTTCCCCGCCCTAACCTGTCTGACTCCCCCGCCTCAATGGGACCCAGCACCTGTTTCTTTGACTCCTTCACACAAAACTGCTAACAGTTCCTGAATTTACAAAAGCCAAAAACCTGGCACAGGTTCTTTCTGACACAGCTGCCCGTCTTCACCTGTTTTAAACATCCCAATCTCGATTTAATCTCACAGACAGCTCCCAGAGGGGCTAAAACAAGTTTGAATTGTCTTCCGATAGCACCTGATAGAATCTGAACACTACAGGATGGTCTTATGAGACTAACTGTGAGGGTGACAGCTGGGTAGGAAACAGGACACGCAGCCCGTCGCTGTCCTTCTGAACTGGAAGATCCCAGTGCTGGCTTTTCACAAGTAATGGGGAATGTCTATGAGAAACTAATTTTTACTTTTGTTGGGTTAATTTCAATCACTGCCCTAGGAGGTAGGTCTGTCCACGCATGGGAACGAGGCATTTAGTTAGCTCAGTTCTGCTCGTCTGCTCATGCATTCAGCCACCCTGAGAGCCTCCCACAGACCCAACCCTGGAAGCTGGGATACGACCGTGAGCAAGACAGACGCAGCCCTTGACCTCATGGAAGAGAGAGGCAACGAGAAACCAATGACAGTCTCAGAGAGGCGTTAAAAGAAGCAGGGCGCCGTGACCAAGAATAATGGGGACACTTTACATACAGGTCACTCAGGAAGGCCTCATGGTGACATTCAAGCCGTGACCTGAAGGACGAGACGGAGCCACCCTGGCGAAGGGCCAGGGAAGAGACTTCCTGGTAAAGGCCTGATGGGGAAGAGAAGGGGCACCTTCTAGGAGCTTCAAGGCCTGTGTGGCTGAAGCACAGCTGGGTGGCAGCAGACTGCAGGCCCTGATGCTGAGGGGGAGTTCGAGGTCTTGCAGGGTTTGAAGCGGGGCACTAGCTAACCAGACCCCAGCTGATGACCTAACCTCTGATCTCCCTGAAGCTTTGTTCTCTACGTATCACGTTTAGAAGGAGCAACAACAGTTAGGAAGGGTAGAACCCGATGGAAGCAAAGAGGAAGCAAAGAGGCCTAAGAAAGTGATGGTTCTTGGCCAAGAGTTTAATGGGGAAAATGAAATACTGCAAGAGGCATGTGTCAAGTCAGGGATGCCTGAAGGTCTTGAGTGTAAAAGTCAAGTTTTTATTGTGGATCTGGGCTTCTTAGCCTGAGCACTACTGACAGCTAGGGTCAGCTTGTTCTCTGTGGTGGGGGCCTGGCTGTGGGTTGTAGGAGGTTTAACAGCATCCCTGGCTTCTACCCACTAGATGCCAGTACCCTCACCTCATCCCTAAGTTGTGACAATTGAAACCATCTCTGGACATTGCCAAATGTCCCCTGAGGGGTGGGGGAGGGAAGACTGCCACCAGCTGAGGATCACTGCTGATAAAGACATAATGAAATAAGCATATCCCAACAGAAACGTCAAATAATTGTCAGTGAAAAAGGCCCTTTTAAGAACTTTACAAGGAAGTCCATTAGGGATAAAATGTTGGCAGTTAGGAGCATAAATTGGGTGATTGCATTTGTCATTTGTCTTGTGTCTGTTGCTAGTTTTTTGTTCCCAAGCAAGCACCCTGGGCCTAGAAGAGCTCAGGGAATCATGTAGGGTCATCTAAAACTCCCTCGCCTTCATGGTAAGACTTCAACCCTCTTTCCCTTCAGTAAAGGTGGCCAGAAGGACCAATCACTAGGAGCAGACTATGGAAGCAGGAAGCAAATCTGAGCCACGCGCCACAGGCTGGGACAAAGGCGGGAGTGGAGCAGGAAGGAGGAAGAGGATGTTCCCATCTGCTGGTTACAGGACAGTCCTGTGGGGACAGCCTCCTGAGACGTCTGGCCGATAGCTGAGCAATAAAGCCCTACTGCTGCGTCAGCCAACACCTCTGCAGGCTGTGGCTGCTGCAGGCTAAGCCGAGCCCCTCCCAGTGTCTCTCTGTGGCTGCACTGGAGAAGGCACAGCCCCTGCTGCCGGGGACGGCTGACTTGCTCCCCTACGCTCCAGAGTGTCCAGTGCAGAGTTCCAGGCGCTTCAACCCCAGATGAGCATGAGACAGTGTCATGGGCGTCTTTCAATGACTTCCTCGGTGACAGTTGTCAAAGGAAACAGAAAGCAGCAGAGATGCAGAGGCAACCACTAGGACCTGAGGCTATGACACACGTCTACTTTCCATCAAAAGCAACAGCAACGATGATTGGCAAGACTGGTTGGCAGGCAGCAGCCCCAGCAGTGGGTCCGTGTGTGGGCGGTGGTCTACTTCACCGTGTGATCACACAGTAAACCAGGACGGAGGGGCCTGAATCATGTTCCTGTGTCCAGCACTATCCTTAAGAGGGTCATCTGCCCACTACAAATATTTTATGCAGAATCATACAAGCCAAGACAAACATCCCCGACACCTATGACAGGGAAAAGCACTCACAACAGGGCAACACAGAAGTGGGGAGAGGCTCTGTGCTGGGAATCACCAGGTCAAGGTCACATTCCTGGACTATGTAGGCGCCCTCGGTCTCCCAAGGTGCCACAGCAGGTTCTGCCCACACAGCTGAGTGGGGGAATTCTAAGCAGCATCCACAGTAAAGCCAGTTCCACAGCCTATCTGGGCTCTGTGGATAAGGAACCTCACAGAAGGGTGTAAGGTTCAAGATCCACTGAGCCCAGATCTCAGCCTCACAGGAACTATTCTCCCAGGATGGTGGAGTGAAGGAAACCTTGGGAAGAAGGCATGTGCTCTCCTCAAACCCTGACCACTAACTCCTCATTCTCAACACCACCCAACAGTTGTTCATGGCAAATGCCCAGAGTAGGCCCTTAAAAACACCCAAACACATAGGAAATGATGACCTGAACAACTCAAGACACAAGAAAGTGGACATCTCAATGTTTTTTCTTCCCCAAACTCAGTTACAGAAATGAGTCATCTCTAAGCTTGCAGATGTTGTGAGAAGCAGGAACTGTGGTAGGTTTTATGGACAGTTTGGACACTGCTGATACCAAGAAGAGGCTGTGTGCCGTTACACAATTCCTCAGATGACAGGGACCTGATTCAACTCTTTCCAAGATTCAAGGAAGACGTCCCCTGACGCCTTCCTTGGTATTACACACCCAGCAGCAAGGCCCTGGTGTAAGGAAGGCTCTTCCTCAGCTGTTTGTTCCCGGAGATGCTTTCTTACCCATCACACCCCAGATCTAGAATCTGTGAAGCTAGCAGGGATCCTCGGGCCAGGAAGGTAAGTGCAGAGTAGGGCAGCTGTTTAAGGCTAGGTAGGTTCTAGAAAGAGGACTCAGGGAAGCCAGGATGGCTCAGTGGGTAAAGCGCTTGCTTTGCAGCCCCAGGGACTGAGGACTGAATCCCGGCTTCAGCCTGTGTAGACCCATATGCTGAACTGGGGTGTGCTTCCCATGTGGGAGGTCCCCAGTTCGGTTCTCGCCCCGCACAGCCCCAGCCCACCTGTGTGGAATAAAACCATATCAAAAATTGATGACATACAACTATGGAGACTGCTCTGGGTACTCCCCCTTCTCTCTGTCTCTCTGTTAAAAACAATAAAATAAATCTTAAAAAAAAAAAAAGAGGACTCCTGCTACTTAAGACAGTGCTGCTCTCCCTGGGATGCTTGGTAGCAACGTGAGTCAATCATTTGATTATTCCAATCCTCCAGCTACTTATCCAGCAAGAGAACTCCATGATGTAACCATGACCAGCCTTACATTATACAAAGAGGAACTGAGTGTGTGTGTGTGAGAGGGAGGGACAGCTCAGAGGCAGGGGCTAATGCAGACCCAAGACCGGGAGAAATCAATCGTTCTAATTTTTCTAATTATAGACTCCACCAAATTGTAACTGGAAGTGGCTGCATGCTTTCCCCGCCTCTTATGCCACCCAAGACTACAAAAGTTGTGCAACTTAAAATTCAGCTGATAACTGAAGTGGTTTCAAACTGCTGAGATGAGCGAAACCCAGAGTCAACAGCTGTCACAATGTCCATCTGAACTGGCCGGCAGCCCTGAGGTAAATACTACAAAGAGTCAGCACGCTAATTTTGTTTTCCTGGCCACTTTCTGATCAACACCTAAAAAATGAACAAACCTCACATGTTTTGAGTCAGGAAAGAGGCGAAACAGCTGCTGTCAAACTGAGCGCTCCCCGCTCCCCAGGGTCTAGGCAAGCAGCAGCCCTGATGTGAGCAAAACAGGCTCTAAAAGTAAAACTCACGTAGGGAGAGTAGAGCTCCCCGGTCTCCGTGATGTCACCCGCCATTTCCAAGAGCGAGGAAGGGTCCTGCCACAGCTGAGCTTCCTTGCGTTTGGGGGCGACGGCTGCTGCGGCTCCCTAAAGCAAGAGCAGACTTTAGCTTTATGATGAACGGCGTGGCGATTTATCACAGACCCTTACAGCCTCAATACCTGTCACAACACAACGGGGTGGGGGTTGGGGGTGGGGCAGGGTCTGCCTGGATGATTGACACCTGGCTGGATGATTGACACCTGGCTGGACTCATCCCTTGCTGTGCAGGGCATGAATGTATTCAATGCCGCTCAGACCCCAAGAGATATAAGGGGCTTCAGAAGCCACGAAGTCACCCCCACCACAAGAGCCCCTTTTACACACTGAGGGGGGTATCCCCATTTAATGCCAGGAACAGCATGCTCACTACCACACCGGGCAGCCCAGATAAACTGCCCCCTGCGCCTAGGGCGAAAGGGGGGGGGGCTTTCCTGGGTCGCCCTCCAACCCAACTCCTTGCCCCGACGCCTCTCGTTTTTAGCGGGGCCTCCACTTCTCGCCATCCCCCAGCCTGCCTTCTGCCCTGCCTTCGGGCTCCCCACCCTGAATCCTCTCTCTTCTCAAGGGGCGCCGCTCCGAGCTTCCCCCCGACTTCTTCCCTCCTCCTAGAGGAGTCCCGAGTCTGGCGCTGCCGCAGTCCATTCCACCCGCGCGCCCGTCTCCTCACCTGCAGCGGAGCACGCTCGGGAGGCCACGGCCGCCGCCTCCGGCCCCTCCGCTGCTGCCGCCGCCCGCGGTCCCGCACCCGCGCCCGCAGCGCGCATGCGCTTGCGCCGGGCTCCCCACCTCATCCGCGCGCGCCTCGGGCGGGGCGCAGCGCGCTGATTGGGCGCCTTTCGGGGGCGGGACCGGGATTGGGCCCTGGCGGCTGCCGTCTGCGTGGCGGAAGTGGGCGGGGAGCGTTCTCAGGCGCATGCGGGAGGGGAGACCATCGGCCGGGTAGGGAAATAGAGCTGGTTGTAACTTCTCATGGGGAACGCTTTCCTCGGCGGGGAGTGGGCGTGAACTTGGCCTTTCCGGGACCCCGATGGTTGGGGGCGGTGGTGAGGGTAGAGGAGAGTAGCCTGTTGCTTCACACAAAGTGGAGGAGGCTGAGAACTAAGTTTGCCTCACCCTAAAGTGGCCTGGTTGACCTGGGTCAGGAGGTAGGGAGGAGGGACAGCCAGAGCCCAGAGGGGTGGTTGGAAATAGGCCTAAGGCAGGGCTGAAGTTGATCCTGGGCGGGGTTTCAGGACTGGGCAGGTGATGGGAGCTTTGGGGGATAAATCTTGGTACTTGGGTTTGAGGCTTCGAAGTTCTGGGAAGTGGGGCGCAAGGGACAGGCAGAGATGGCATCTGAGGCCTGGCTTTTTGAGATGCGAGTCAAGGATTGTTTTATCTTTAACCAGCCTGCCCCCCTTCTCGCAAGGGGTCCGTGTTCTTTGAAGTGTTTGGAAGGACTGAGACTTTTATGATAACTCAGTCCCAGGAGGCATTGTGTGAATCGAGAACCTGGCTCCCACCCTAAGTGGGAGAAAACTCTGGATCCTGAAGTCTTTGCCCTCCCACCCGCAGGCTGCTACCATGAGGTTAAACCAGAACATCTTGCTGCTGGGGGAGAAGGTGGTGCTGGTACCCTATACCTCACAGCATGTGCCTAGGTAATGTTCCACCCCACGGGGGTGCAGAGAGGAGGGAGGGTCGCCTTCCTTAGCCCACATCTCAAAGGCCATTTCCTCTAAGGAGGAGAAACATTGGTGTGAAAAGTAATTGATTACACACAGGAAAGAGTGACAACTGAAGCCGAGCTTCTGGAAGAAGTCCGACTCCCTGTTCCCTGTCACCCTTCCAGCTTCCTTTTTGGCCTTTCAGTAGGGACTTTTAAATATATGTAATAAAACAATTGTCTTCTCTCCTAATTGTAAATTCGTGACATTCCTTTGGTGCCAGTGAATGTACTGTTCTTGGAGACTTAATGTTAGCTTGTCATAAAAGTGAGTTGATGGGTTGTTCTGATGTCTGCTGATTTGAAAGGCCAAGACTGAGTCGCAGGGTGGGGGTGGAGGGATCTTGTGGGGGCAATTGGCACAATCTGGTGGTGTAGATTTCCTTTAAGGGGGGTTTCTGGTGCCCAGCCTTTGTGGAGATCTGTCCAGCTCTGGTTGGCTTGTCATGTACTTCCCCTGAGGAATTTGAGGAATGGTTGGCCTGAAACAGGATGGGAAGCTGGACAGATAGACCTCCTGCTCTTGTAGGACCAGCCTGCCTCCAGGTCTTGTGCCTGTGGCTCTCTGCCTTAGGAACCATCATAACCCTTCCTTTGGGTCTTCTATGAGCCCTGTAGGATTCTTTCTGTCATCCATGTCTTCATCTCATCTCATACTGTCAGACCCACGCTTCTGAATCAGTCCTGCCTGCTGAAGGCCATCCCTCTGACCCTGCAGGTACCATGAGTGGATGAAATCGGAGGAGCTGCAGCGTTTGACAGCATCTGAGCCACTGAGCCTGGAGCAGGAGTACGAGATGCAGCGCAGCTGGCGGGAGGATGCGGACAGTGAGCAGTGCAGGCGCTGGGCTGGGCTGGTAGTGGGAGGGCTGACTCCAGAGGCAGTGACCAGTTCCCGCTCTTTCTCATTCCCAGTGGTAGCCCTTGTGAGAAGCACTTCATGAGCCTGGAAGGGGCCTGAAACCCTCATACCCCTCATACTCTGATGCCCACTGAAGCTCATCCCTGAACTGATGCTTCTGCCCTCTTCCCCTCGCGCTGCACCAGGCTCGGGGGGATTTAAAGTATTTTGGGGCTCTGGCTGTTATCGAGACTCTGCCCCTCGAGTCCCTTGCTGCTAGCCCAGTGTGCTTATTGCTTTTCTCTGGGTCCCCTGGTTTCTGAGAATATAGGGAAGGGCCATCATTTTGGAAAATGTTTGGAAAAGGCCATCATTTCCTGTGAGAGGCAGATTTAGGGTTTTGCCATCAGCCAAAGGGAGCTCTGGAACCGCTTTCCTCCCGCCAGACTCACAGGATGGGAAGTTAGGTGATAACCCTGTCGCCTCCCTCCGTAGAGTGTACCTTCATTGTGCTGGATGCTGAGAAGTGGCAGGCCCAGCCAGGCACCGCCGAAGAGAGCTGCATGGCGGGAGATGTGAACCTCTTCCTCACAGATCTAGGGGACCCCTCCTTGGGGGAGATTGAGGTCATGATTGCAGGTTGGTTCCACCTGGCCCTGCCTTCCCTCCCTTCCAGCCCTTGGATCGGCTGAACCTTGTCAGCCAAGGCTGCATAGGGATGGACCTCAGGCAGCTCCGGGGAGGCTCTGGCTGGGGCAGACTGCCACCTGGCAGCCCCTTAGCCTGGTCGTTCCTTTTGCTCTTGTCTTATGCTTAGGTGTGAACTTAACCTTTGGTTTTAGGGTCTTCATACTTCAGCCTGCCTGTTTTGGGGGTGGGCTGGAGGCCCTCCAGAAATAGTTGTCCCTGGAGCATCGTCCCATGCTGTGGGAGGGGCCCCTCCAGTTTCTGTGTCCTTCGTGGTCCTTAGCCTTCTAAGGGGCTGTGCAACCCTCATGAGTCAGCACACTGAGTTTACGGGGTCAGCTTGGGGTCAGGTTGCTGGGTGTGCCCAAGCTACAAGACCTTGGGCAAGTTATTTACCTTCTCATTGCCTCTGTCTCCTCATCTGCAGAACAGTAACATTTACAAACTGCATAGAGTAGAGGGTGAGATGAAGTCGTATCTGTTAAGTCCCCATTCTGGAGCCAGGCACATGGTGTCAATGATGGTTGTTTTCTCCTAGAGCCCAGCTGCAGGGGCAAGGGCTTTGGCACTGAGGCCGTTCTTATGATGATGTCTTATGGTAAGGAAGTCAGAGCAGAGTGTGGGGAGGTGTGCCCAGGCCCCAGGTCAGGGCTAGAGCATGATGGGAGTGAGCTGCCTTCAGGCTTGAAGGTGGTGAGGGTGGGGTATGGCAGGTGCCTCCATTGCACATGGGACTGGAGGGGTGGAGGGTGCTGGGGGAGGGAACTTCATCCTGTTGCTTGCCCCTCTCTGATTTCCTGAGGAGTGACCAAGCTAGGTCTGACCAAATTTGAGGCTAAAATCGGGCAAGGAAATGAACCGAGCATCCGGATGTTCCGAAAACTTCACTTTAAGCAGGTAAGGATGTCGCTGGTGGGAGGGTGGAGTCTGGGTCTGGGTGGCTGGGCCTGCTGGTGTGGGAACTCGTGGCTGTTACTTAGCCAGCCCTGATCTCTCTGGCTCACGTAGGTGGCCATGAGCAGCGTCTTCCAGGAGGTGACGCTCAGACTGACAGTGAGTGAGCCAGAGCGGCAGTGGCTGCTGGAACAGACCAGCCACGTGGAAGAGAAGCCCTACAGAGATGGCTAGCGGGAGCTGGCAGATAGGGCCCTGCACAGGTGAATGGATGGGGCCCCCACACCAGGCTGGGAGTCTCCTTTCGGGGCCTTTCAGACCCTGGGCCAGACTTGCTTTGGCCCCGCTTCAGGCTGGTGGTGTGGCTGAGCAACTCCATGGTACCCTGCCTCGTGGCCAAATGTGGACTCAGATTCTCAGAACCTGGAGTGGATGGCAGGATGGAGGCAGAATAGGCAGGCCCCCCATAGGAGCCAGTTTGGAATGTTGAGTTATTTTGGGGAACAAACAGCTCCTTGGAGCCTGAGGGCACCCATCTGCTGAAAGCTTCAGGCCTCCTGAGGCACCCGTCCTGCTGTTGCTCACCCTCTGACCTCTGGGAGCAGCTGCACCTGACAGGGCCACGAGGGGGCGCCCGAGGCACAGGTTGGGGATGGCTGGGCAGCCATACCACATGGGTGCTTAAGAGGCAGAGCTGGGCCAGGCCTCCCCACCTGGGGGACAGCCTTGGACTCGCCATCCTCGCACCCTGCTCTCATCTGGGGTGGCCGTCATGAAAGGCCAGGCACACGTTTCAAAACAGTCATGGAAGAGACGCTGAAGGGCACCGAGGACACGCTTGAGGGGAAGAAACAATCCCAGGCAAGTTGAGGTGGCTTGCCTATGGCCTGCTGATGGCCAAGCCTGAACTGGTGCTGCGGCCTCCCAGCTCCCAGTCCCCTGGATTCTGGCACCTGACTACACAAGTAATAAAAAGGATCTACAATGTGTCCGGTGAGTCCGAGATAAGCTGCATTTGCTAGGGCCCTCTAATCATGCCCCTGGACGGCCCTGTAGCCACCCACCCTTAGTCAAGTTGCTAGGGCTTCCCCACCCCATAGACATAGGGATGGCCAGATAGCGACTGGCCCTGCTCTCAACCCAAGGGCTCCCCAGGTGCCCTCCTTGGTTCAGTCTCCTTTGTTCTCCGGCTTGAGGCTTCCTGGTTGGGTGGAGAGACCAGGACTAACTTCCCTTCCTGCTCTCTGTGCACCTGGCCTGGAACCTCCTGGCCCCGCAGCTTTCTCAGGCCACCCTGGCAGACCGCCAGGATGCCAGAGGCACACAGAGGGACCTGGAGCTCTTGTGGAGGAACAGGGCACTTCGCCCTTGGCAAGTCCCTGGCACCCCACCTGCCACATGGCAGGACCTGAGGCCCGGCGCCTGGGTTTGTTTTCCCCTAAGGCCTGGACAATGGCCCTCCAATCAGGTCCACGGCCAGATAAGATAGAGTATCTGGCGCCAGCTCAGGTCACTCCTGGGAATCCTGCACCCCACTGGCTGAGGGCGGCAAGATTAAAGCCAAGTCTTCACATTCCCAATCTGCGGCAGCCAGGATTCGAGCTTTCAATGCTACCGGCTCAGAGCCCTGTGGTGCCCCCACTTCCTGGATGCATGTCCCTCCAGAGGGAGTCCCAGTGCTTGTGCATGCCGACCACTGGACTAGGGGAAGCTGGCTGGGTCCCACTCGCACCCCAGCCACCTACAAAGAAAGCTACAGGCCTGAGGCCCTCTAGCTAAAGCTGCCCACTGCCCCCTCCCAGGCTTGGGGCTCCCGGGAGCCCTGGACCACCCTCTCAGCCAGGGGCCACCCTGGGAACACCTGGTTCACCATTTCTCAAGGCCAGGAGGCCGAAGCTCTAAGGCACAGGCTGAGGCAGTTTGGAGAAACCAGTTGGATTTCAGATGGGGTTTCCCTATAATTACAATGGTAGTGCTCGGCTAAGGGCTGGACAGAGGGTGGCCAACCCCTCCTCCCACCTGCCCAGGTTTCTGGGGTGGAAGTAGAAACAAAAATGTTAAAGGCCAAGGCCACTTCTATGTCCCGGATGCGACAACTTGGAAAATCATGTTAATCAGGACACACAAAAAATCCCCCTACTCTGATACTGCAGGTACAGAAACAAGACAGATGAACAGAAATAAGGTGTCCAACTGACAGCTCTCAGGATGTGGTTCCCTGGCCCCAGCCATCACTTGGGGTCATGACCTCTCACTGGTCCTACGACTCTTGCCCAGGGATGTCCAGGTGGGGTGGCAAGGGGACACGTAGCGGGCGGATGCACTCAGCGAGGAGGTGGATAGTCTGCTTTCTGAGGGGGAAAGGACAAACATGCACTTTCTCCGAGGTCAGGGAAGAACATGGTTCTTTAGGAGAATCAGGTTTGCCAAGAGGGTAGACGCTGGTGCTGATTTGTATGTAGTTCATTTGTAGGTAAGTGGGGTGGGGGGGTGGGGTTAGGTGGGAGGGTGGGCCCTGGGCTTTCTGGGTGGCTGGGGGTGGCCTCAGAGGTTGCTGAAGAGCTCGTTCTTCTTGCTCCAGTCCATCTGCGGGGCCCGCTTGCTGCTACGCTTCTGGTGGGCCCGTTCCTTGGCCACAGCCAGGGAGATGTTGAAATCCGGGATGGGGTCGGAGGATGAGGAGGTAGATGAGGGGGCGGCCGAGTCCTGCTTCTTGGGGCTGTCTTGGGAATTCAGCTGTACAGGAGGGGACACAAAGAGCGGGGAGTCAGTGCCCAGCCAGGCGTCCTGGGCCTCCGCCTGGGCGAGGTGGCTCCCTTGGGGCAGTGCCCAAGGAAGCCGGATCACAAGAGCAGAACGAGGGCTCAGCATGTGACCGCCAAAACAGGCTGGGGTGCCAGGAACGAGGGTGGCCTGGGAAGGGGCGTCTAAGCCGGGGCCACCCCCCCAACCTGCCGCCTACCTCCTCGCTGGTATCACTGGAGGTGGATCTTGCCAGGGCTGGCCTGGGGTTCTCAGAGGCCACCTGTGTCAGGAGAACTTCACAACTGTTCTCCTGGTGGAGAGGGGACAGGTGTGGGTTGATGGGGGGTGGGGTGGGGAAGCTGAGAAGAAAAGGGAGTTTCCAGGGTGGACAGGTGCCTGTCTGTGATGTTCCACTTGAGCCTTGCCACCTACCCACAGCCCCACTGCTGGGCCTGCCAGGAGCCCCCAGTGGATTTACATTTTTACATTCCTTGAAGGATCTGAGAGCAGCCTGGCTCCATCACCCAGGTGGAAGGCACCACCGTGGGGCTGGCCGAATCGCCCACTCCCATCCTCACCACGAGGCCTTCAGGACAGACTTGCTTTTTGGGCCAGTGACCAAGGAGGGGCTTTCTGGAGCACAGGCACCCTGGGGCCTCTTTACTTGGCATGGAAAACACCTGTGACGCTCCCTGAATCTCCTGAGACCCACCCGACGACTGTCTTCTTGGACCTGACCCCAGGAATCCTGAAACCGTAACCCCAAAGCAGCCAAGAAGGGCGTTAAAGGTGTAAGGTGGGCGCCCCTTGCCCTGTCCCTGGCAGGAGCCCCTGGGGAAGGGCAGCCTTGGGGCGGGCCCTGCAGGGAGCTGGGCTCTGTGGTCCGATTTTGAGTCGGCCTGTCCCAGGGCGAGGGCCTTGGCCGGGGCTTCGGCTTGGCGCTCAGGCCCAGCCGGCTCCTCTGGCCTCAGCTAGCACTGGCCTGTCATCTCTTCCCCAGCCCAGCCTTCGCGGCCCTTCTGCCCGGGGAGGAGGGGCCGAGGGGCTTTGTTCTTCCAACCCGACTGGAAGTAGCAGCAGCCCGGCAGCCTGCGGCCAGACACTGCTGCTCTGTTCTTGGGGGGAAGAATGGTCTCCTCTGTGTGGTGGGGAGCTGGAGGTGGGGCTTGTCACCCAGGACAGCAGGCTGCAGAAGGGCCGGCCAGGCCTGTCTCTCTGCAGAGCCCCTGTCTGAGAGTATCCCCGGCAGTTACACAGCCTGGAGCTCAGGAGGGAGTGGCTTGGAAATGGGATTTTCAACCTGAGCTTGACGGATGTGCTCTCACCCCCACCCGCCTCCCCAGGACTGAGAGCCAGAGAAGCAAGTGGGGTGGGGGGTGTCTTCCTTTACCTTCTGGATCTCCCCATTGGTAAAGGGCTCAGGCAAGGGACCTAGTGAAGGGAAAAAAAAAGAAAAAACAGAGGTGAGTGCAGCAGCTCTGGGTGGAGAACAGAGGTGAGAGGTGGGCTGAGCAGGTGAACTCAGTCTTATGCCCTGGGTCAGTGTTTATAGTCTCTTGACTGCAACCCATTGTCAGTTCAGCTGACATTTGGACAGCCCAGCACACAGAGACTAGACTGCGTGAGTGTAACAAGTTTCACGGAACAACTTGCCCTTACGACAGCCCCCGAAACTTCCCCTCAACTACGTCCCAATGCTCTTTGATATTTTCTATTCAATTCCATTAAACAAGTACACTAGGCTTTGCCTACTAAGGCAACCTCAAAGGACACTGATGGGAACTGGGCTGTGAGACAAGCACTCTCCTGGATAGGGTTGAAATTCTCGGCTGGCTGCCAGGGACGCTCGTGAGAAATACAGATTCCGGGGCCCGGCACCAGAGCGCCTGATTCAGCAGGTCCTGGGACTCAGTCTTCTCCAAATGCTTCTGAGGTGACCGTGGTTGTCACCAGGATTAGAGCCACACCCAGTTTGTGGTTTGTACCTGTCTCAGCTGAAAGGGAAATAATCCCAACCTCTACTTGCCCCTGTGAAAATGAGGGGAGTGAAGAACACTGGTCTGGGGTCCCCCCTCACAGGGCTCACTCAGGGTACAGGCCCCATGTGGCTGCAAGGGGGGCTGTTCCACCCCAGGGACTGGTCAGTCGGGTGAGTTTCTTCTGAACACTTAGCCTAAGGCCAATGTCCATCTTTGCCTGGGTCCTGCCTCAGAGGCCCAGGCGGTCAGGCCTGCCTGACTCTTGTCTTTACTTTCTTTCCAACACCCTTGGCCAGGCAGGGGACTGCTGGGACAGGGGGACACTCAGTCCCCCACTGCCCCCAAGCCAGCTCCTTCCCCGTGAGCTCCAGGCTGTCTCAGAGTGAATGGTCAAGGTGGAGTCCTGGAAGTGGGGGTGGGGGCACATTCCTCTCTGCGGGCCACTCTCAGCTACACCTGGTTGGGAGGAGTAGGTTAGAAAACACCCAGAGGGACACTGTGTTGACAGCCCCAGGATTCTCCCTGTGCAGGTCTTCTGGCCAGAGGCTGCCCTCACCCTAGTTCCCACCCAGCAGAAGTGGGGGGGGGGGTAAGTGCGGGCTCATGACCGGGGTGGGGTGGGGTGCGGTGGGGTGGAGGCTGGAGGCCCCAGGGAAGGTATCTGAGCTGAGCGGAACCCCAATGTCTTCCTATAAATACTGTGTCCCTAAGAGCAGGCTAGGATTCCCCTGGGCCTCAGTTTCCCCCTCATAGGGGAAGGGGATTATTGAGTTTTCTGGTTCTCATGAACTTGGGAGGTAAGATACCCCACCTCCCATGCCGAGTCTGCTAGGAACTTCCAGTTGACCCATCCTGCCTTTCAGAAACCCCCAGAGCCCTAGCATGGGCTAGATGGGATGGGACCTCCCCACTGCGCCCCTCCAGCTAGAGGGAGGACCTTTATGTGGACCCCCCTACACACACACACACAAATATAACCCTGATGCCCTCAAGGAGGCCCCACCCACTGCAAAGTCCAAAGAGGCTCCACCCCCACCCCCTGAGCCATCTTCCCAGGGAGAAAGTCCAGACAGGGAGCAGAATGCTGCCTAACTCTCCCTGCCCTGGTGCAGCAGCCACGCCCCATTTGGCTTGGGCCTGGCAAGGGGAAGTGCCAGGCTTGGCAGGGGGATGGTGGGGGATGGGGAAGGCAGGGGCCCAGGGGGGACCCATTGCTCTCTAGAGCCAGCAAGCCTGGGTTTCCAAGACAACCTAAGAGACTGGGCGCCCCTGTCACTGGACTCTGATCTGACCCAGCAGAGGCTGGAGGCCTCCTGAGTTAACCTGTTCCTGGACTCGGTGCTGCCCTGGAACGTGCTGGGGGGGGAAGGGTTGGAGGCTCAGACTTCCCTTTGGGGTTGCAACTCCGTCCCATCTGGCCATGCCCCTCTGCCAGCTGACCACTGTCACATGCCATCCTCAGAAACCCACTGCCAATCCTGTTCTCCCCCCATACTAGGCCTCCCTCCCTCCCTCCCAACCCACACCCCTGGGCCTCCCCTGGCGGGGTGGGACATGGCAGCAGGGAGCTGCCTGCCCCCTCACCTGGGACCCAGTCAAGTCTAGAACCCTGGGCCAACATCCTGGACTTGGGGCCTCCAGCCACACCACTCAGCTTACCACTCAGATGCTCCTGAGACGGGACCACTTTGCATTTCTTGAAGAACTCATCGGTCTCCTTGTCCACCACCAGCAGCTTCGTCTCATCGCCACCAGCTTTGATGGCAGATACCACTTCCCCGTGCTGCTTGCCCTCCATACAGACCCCGTTCACCTGTGGGTGGGGGGCCGGGTTACTGGCACAGGCCTCAGTTCTGGGGGGTGGGACGGGGGACGGGGGACGAGGGACGAGGACGAGGAGGTACCCATGGTCTGCTTCGCCCTCACCCAGTTGGCAAACCGGGGACACTGAGCCCCCCTTGCTGGTAGAGGCCAAATGGTCCTCCCACTTGACAGTCAGATGGGAGGCTGGACACGTGGGAAAAGCCAAAGAAAATATCCAGATGAGACTAAACAAACACAGCTGTGACAGATGGGACGGGAAAGGCCAGGGAAGCTGGGCCCAGCCCCAGCTTTTCTATGCACTTGCTCACTTCCCTTTCTGGGCCTTGGTTTGCTCACGTGTAAAACGAGACTGGGGAGAGCTGATCTTCTAGCTCTGAGGTTCAAAGACTGAGATTCTGGGACATGCCCAAGGCCTTTGGGTGGTGTTTCCTCTCCCGCACATGAGTTGCCCAACAAGCCCTACTCGGGAGAAGGCTTCCATCCTCCCATGTCCAGCCCTGTGCCTGGCACTGAGGACTTGGGCAGCAGGAAAGAAACTAGGGGTGGGCCCTGAGATCTACCTGGATAGACAGGTGAATCACGGGCGGCCCAGCGTGACTGCTCAGTGAAGAAAAGGTGAGGGAAGGAAAGAAGTCAGTCCCTCTGTCCACTCACCACCTTTCCCACCTCCCCCCAGCACCTCAGGCTGCCCAGGCCCCAGGGGTTAACCAGGAGCAGATGGTGTGATGGCTGCCCCAGGAGCTGCTTATCTGCGAGGAGGCGATGAGGTAGAGCCTGGGAAGAAGGCGAGAAGCATTACCTCCACAATGCGATCCTGGGCCTGGAGCCCCGAGGCCTCGGCCGGTGAGCCTGTGTCCACGGACCGGATGAATTGGCCCGGCTTGGACTTGTCGCTGTGCAGGTTGAAGCCATAGCCGTTGGCACCCCTCTTCATGGTGCAGAGCCGAGGCCGAAGCTCATGCTGTGGGGACAAAGGAGGGCCCTTGCCATTCCGCAGTGTCCTGGGTCCCATTCTCCCCACCCTGGAAGATCAGGCCATATGGCAAT
Source organism: Craseonycteris thonglongyai (assembly GCA_004027555.1). Lineage (NCBI taxonomy): Eukaryota > Metazoa > Chordata > Mammalia > Chiroptera > Craseonycteridae > Craseonycteris > Craseonycteris thonglongyai. The sequence continues at coordinate 115,812 of PVKE010000039.1, read as the reverse complement.
TTGCTGAGACCCTACACAGCGACATCAGAGAGCGCTGGCCTGGGACCCAGTACACCTGTGTGGAGACCCCACATAGCAGCGAGCTGCCTGGGTGACCCTGGGCAACCTGTCTGGGAAATGAGGGGGGAACCAGATTAGCTCAAGTCTCTCTCTGTGACATTCTAAGGTTAATCATGTTATTTTGACTGCTACTGTGTCCCGCCTACCAACCAACAGCTCAGTCTGGCCCTCCTTGAATGTGGGGGGCGGTGGGTGGGGGAGTAGCACCCCTGGCAACCTGAATGGGTACCTGAGACTTGTGACTCCAGACCCTTTGTACCTTCTTCTCTGCAACAGGGCGGCAGAGACAGGTGTTTACTGAAAGCTGGTTGGCATGTTTACAGTAAAGCCCTCCTCCCTCACCTGCCCTCACCAAGACAAGGGCCCAGCCAAAGGGAGCCGGGGTGGGCAATGACCACAGCCGGGGGGCGCACGGGAAGGGTGGCACAGCCGGGGGCCCTGGACAAGACAAGGACACCCCACTGGCAGAACCGAGGCTGGTCTAACCGAGGGCAAAGGCAGCAAGAGCCCCAGAGATCCGGCTGGTCCCCCAGAAGCCTCAGTGGGGAGGGGGCCGTAACAAGCAGGGCTGGGCTGAAGGGCGCCCAGTGTGGCTGCCGCTGTGGCCTGGACAGGCGACCTGCTCAAAGGGCACAAGGCCGGTTTCTCTTGAGCACTCAAGACCCTCGGCTAAAACGTTTTCGCCATCTTTGGTCCAACTTCAGCAGCTGCAGGCCTAGGACACGTGCACATGACGGAGGGAGGTGTGAGAGCAAGACTGAAGCCTTGACCGGGGGGAGCACGAGCACCAGGACTCACTTGCTGTCCGTCTGCCCTCCTCCCAGGCCCGCAGCAGGAAGCCTGCAAGCTCTGGGTGACGTCAAGACCCCAGGCAATGACCCGTAGCTGGAGTCAAGGCCCTGGGCCAGGTTCCAGCTTCCCCATTATGTGACCTGGGGCAGTAATGTCCTCAGAGCCCTAGGTTCCTCATTTACAGACCACGCTTAGGGCCAGCTGTCTCCCAGGGTTGCAGTGAGGCAGTGAGGTCATTAACAGAGGGAAGGCTTGACAACCATAAAACCCAGGTACCTGTATAGACTTTCTCACTGCTGTGAATGCTAATGAACAGTCAAATGAAAGTGAGGAGTGAGTCTCAGGGGGCTTGGGTGGGGTGCCAGGTTGTTCTGAAACCCCTGGCCCAGCTGGGTGAAGGCGAAGGACGGATGGGAGAAGGACTGGAGTGTTTGCAGGCAGCCTGCCCCAACTTGCCAGTCCCAGGAGTTGTCATCTGCAGCTGAGACTCAGTCCCCACCCCTCCACGCTCAGGGATGGCCAGAGGGTGACTGCGCCTTCCTTTTAAATGCTCCTTTTAAATGCTCGGGTGGATCTTTCTGTGCTGCAGGATGTTGATGGGGGTGTGGAGGCCAAGACAGGAAGGAGGGGTGATGGCTGGGGCTGTGGGCACCCTAATCTAGGCTGGAGGCCCCAAGCACTCCCTTCTTTCACATTCGTCTCATCCCCCTCCTGTTGCTCACTGCAGACCTCACTGATGGCCGCTTAACCGGGCCGGCCACAGCCCTGCAGGATCTTGTTCCAGGAGTGAGGGAGGCTCTTCCCCCTTCAAGCTAATCCCTCCGCAGAGCTGCCAGCCAGCCCGGCCCGCCCCCTGGCCCAAGTGAGCAGGAACAGGTCTGACCAGCTGCCACCACCGGGGCAGGCTCAGCTTTCTGCCCCAGCCAGGCGGAGCTCCGGCAGCCCTGAGAAAGTGGGGACCATGAATCAAGGGTTGGAGGGAGCAGCTCTGAGGTCTCTGCTTCTCCCAGCTTTCCCCAGAGCCACCTGGCTGGGTCCGGTCACCCCTGTCTTCAAGATGTAGAAACTGAGACTCAAGATGTGAGGCCCACTGCCTGACTCAGCTAGCTCACAGTGTAAGAGCAGGCACCCCAACCTGGCCTGACTTGGGAGCCTGTGTTCCTTCCACCAGCCGTGGGCTGGCCCTTAAAGACCAGGTCTAGACTGGGAGGAGGCCCACTTGGAGCTGAGGCCTCAGCAGGAGTCACCAACACGGGGGTGGCTCTCCGTGAGGTGCCTGCAGTCTGCAGGGAGGCACTTGGGAGCTGATGAAACCACAGCCTTCCTTCCGGTGCTCAAAAGGCCTCTTGCAGCCCGAGCACAGCCCGGGCCTGGTCTGCTCTCCAGCCCGTGAAGCCCACCTTCAGGCCCAGGTCTCTGTGCTGTGGGCTTCCCTTACTGATCCGTGGCACGTTTCCACCCAGGACCTCTTGCCTGGTGGGTGACCTGTCATGAAAGCTGGAGGGCCTGCTTTGAGTTTTGTTCCTCTCTGCGAGCACCATGAGGACAGAATGGGGAACCCAGCCGAGGGGCTGAGGGCCTTGCTGTTCCCCGTCTCCCTGTACTGGGACCCGCTCCTCTGCCCTCTAGGGTAGGCGGGGCAGGGAGATGGGAGGCCCCCCAGTAGTTTTCTAAAGAGCCTCATCCAGCTCCCTCCTCTCCAGGAAGGTTGGAGGCCCCCTCCCACCCTCTGGTCAGGGGGGGGGGGGGCTTCCCCTTCTTGCAGGGAGACCAGCCTTGTTTCTCCTTGCCCCTCCCCCAGGTGCTCGGGCCTCTCATCCCTTCCTGGGCGGAGGCCCTAGTGATGACAGGAGGGATCCCTGGGGGGCAGCCTCCCTGGGGATCTGGCTCAGCCCTAAGAGAAGATGGAGAAGGGCCAGGGACTCTAGCCTGAGGGTGGCAGCCACTGCTTCTGGGCCTGGACCCCCAGAGCTGGAACAGGGCCTGGGTTCTGCCCCCAATTCAGAAGGAGCTCGAGTCTCTCTTGTCCAGAAAAGGCCAGACCCACTTTCTGGAAAGGACCCTGCCAGGAGAGCTGCCGTGGACTCTCGTGGGGCCTTCTCCCACCCGGCAGGTTCTCTGGCTGCCCTGCTCCATTCCCTCCTCTCCCCCAGGGAGTCCAGCTCCACCCCAGTGGCCGCCCAGTCACCTCCACCCACGCAGCCCAGGGAGCGGACGGACGGCGGGTGCGGAATTCAATAGGCACCACCAGCAGCCACCTGGGAAGCTGGGGAAAGTCGATACCCTAATCCCAGTGACTGTCTCTGGGGAGCAGGCCCAGGGCCGCTCCCTGTGCCTCCTCAGGGAGGGCGGCTGGGGCGCCAACGCCCCACTGGGCCCGGCCCCTCCCTGGCCAGTGCCATGGTGAGAAGCCTATAGAAACCAGCCTTGGCTGCTTCCCGCAAGGGGCGGGCTGGAGGAGAGGAGACCACCAGGGTGGCTAGGGGAACAATAGAGGTGACTTCACCTCCCAACACCCGGCCCCGCCCCCAGCCCAGCCCAGGGCTTCTGTTTATGTATCTAAGAATGGTGCCCTGCTGCTCCAAGCAGGGAAATCAGCCTAACAACAGGGTGGGCAAGAGGGAGAGGGGGGCAGGAGGGGAAAGCCCTCCCTCCCCGCTCTCTGCTGGGGGTGGGGTGGGAGGTAGGCTGGGGGAAGGGACCGTGGCTGCTCAGGGTGGCAGCTCAATGCTCCCACAGGCCTCTGGAGACTCAGGCTCTTCAAGGAAGTCAGAATGGAGAGAGCTGCCTGGGGTGACATGTGACTATGCAGTGGCACTGTCCTTCGGGCAGGCTGGGAAGTGACCAAGGGCTCAGACCACTGGCCAGCATCCACAGCTCTACACCGAGGATCCTCTCCTCCATCACCCTAGGGGAGGGACGAAGGGCTTGGGGGTCATTGAGTCATGTCCCTGTCCGATGGCCCAATGTGGCTCCATTTCAAGCTACAGGACACCCCCTTCCCGTCTGTGCAGGCTGAAGAATGTGAAGACACCCATTTTTCTACAAAGGGAACTGCTGCTAGGCTCTGATCTTGGACTTGCTTTTTCTTGGTGGGAAGGCATTTTTCTGGAGCCCAGCAGGGTGAGATCCAGGAGGGAGACACAGCTCAAGAGGAGGTTGCTTCTCCAGCACCCCCAAGCCGGGGCCCTGAGCCAGATCCGCCCTCTGGCTCTTTCCTCCTGGTGCTGTCCAGAGACACACCTGAGGGAGTTTGGCTTGGGTCTCCCCAGGGCTGCGCAAGCCTGGGACGGAGCAGGCTGGTACGTGGGCTGCTGTCTGGCTGGATACCACCCAGTGCTCGGCCTGCCCAGCAAGCACTCGACCCTCAACCCTGCCCACCTGCACCCTCCTCCCAGATTTAAGTCCTGTGGGCTGTCCCAAGAGGTCACTTGTAAGGACCTCCAGGGAGCTTGTGAAACTGGGCCTCTATTGAAATAGCTACTGTTTACTGAGCACTTACTTCGGGCCAAGCACTGCCCTAGGGTTTCATGTGTATTTCCTCATTAAAACACAATTATAACCCTGTGAGGAAGGTATTATTGCCCTCATTTCACAGATGAAGAAACTCAAGCGCAAAGAGAGCACGTGAATCTCTCAAGTACGCACAGCTGTTAGAAGGCAGGCTCTTAATGCATATCTAGACCAGCCCTAGCCAACAGAAATACAATGTCCAAGATGGTGTCACTCATGCTAATAGCCCACATGATCCTGAACCCAGATTCAACGCCTGATCTAAATGCAGTTCCAACCTCTCCAAGAACATAATCTTAATCATCCAGTCCGGAATTTTCTGGTTATGCACCAGCAAAGTAATCTGTCACTTGGGCCCTCTCCGCAGGATAAAAACCGCTCCCAAAGAAAAGAAGTTCAGTCCCAAAATAATCTTTTCTTTTGTCCATAGCTCCCTTGCTCCACTTTTGTTCCCATAAAAACCTTCCAAGTTATACAGCTCCGAAACTGCCCCCTAAGTCTCTAGATGGGGAGCTCCCAATTCATGTGCCGCTTAATCTTAAAGCCAATGTGATTTTCAAAATACTTGGTTGAATTTTGTTTTTTAACATAGGTAACTAAAAATTTTCCAGCCCTCTCATTAAAAAGAAACGAGATTAATCATAGTATCTTCTTCAACACAATATATCCAAAATATTATTTCAACATGTAACCCATTTAAAAAGTTACTAGGGAAGCCGGGATGGCTCAGTGGGTTAAGTGCTCACTTTGTAGCGCCGAGGACCAGGGATCAAATCCCAGCCCCGGCCCGTGCGGAACCATATGCTGAACTGGGAGCTCCCCCAGTTCAGTTCTCTCTCTGTCTCTGTATCTCTCTCTTTCTCTCTGTCAAAATAAATAAATAAAAAAAAATATATTTAAAATAAATAAATAAAATAAAAATAAAAAGTTACTAAAGGACTAGTTTACATCTGTGTTTACACTAACTCTTCCAATCTGGTGTGCACTCTGCTCTCCTAGCACTTCTCAATTTGGACTTGAGGCATTTCAAATACTGAAACCTCCTGTGGCTAAAGCCTGTGGCAATGGCCTGAGTAGATACCAGAGGTCTGACTATCAGCCCTAAACACTCATTTAAATCCCCATGACCTTGTAACAGGGCACAGGAACCTGAACATTGCCTAGGGGTCTGGGGACTTGGTGAGTTGTTGTGTCCTGAAGGATGATGAACGGAAGGCCAAGGCCAACAGTCAAGGTCAGCCTCCATGTGGGCCGTTCCTGTTGCAGGGTAATCCTGAGGTAGGCAAGGGTGGGCTCTCAGGGCCTGAGGATGAAGGTGGAGACTTGGTCACCAGACTCCCCACCCAGCCCATTACAGGAGAAGGGGTGGGGCCAGGAGCCTGCCCCTCTGGGCTGAGGCCTTCCAGTAGGTTCTCAAGGATAAGAACAGTGAGCAGGACCACCCAGGAATCCTGGTCCAAGGAGTCTAAATTGATGCCACTGTGATGGACAGAGAGACACCTGGCTGGAGAGTCAGGCCCCTGAACACAACCAAACCGTGTGGCCAAATGAATGTGCACACAGACGCTGGAGTCAGAACACTCCCTGGAAGGTAAGAACCAGGGGCTCTACTAGGGGAGAGACCCCAAATACATGGCTTAAGAAGAACCAACACACAAAAGAGCACACACCGTGTCCATTTCAACTCCAACATCCTGTAGCTCAAACCCTGTTCTGTCCTCCCAGAAATGGAAAAGGGGTTGGAAGGCTGCCAGCTAATTGTGCCCACCGATTCACCTTGTTACTTGGGGTGCCTGCACCATCTTTGCCTCTGGGATCAGGGTCAGGTCTGGCGGGAACGAACCCCAAGCTGGGCACTTACACCCCCCTCCCCCCATCGTTTCATCAACACCCCCACCCCCTCCCAAGATGGATGCTGGCATCCCCATTTCACAGAGGTAGAAGCTGAGGCTTGCAGGGAACAATAAACATTAGGGGCCCGGAGCCAGTGGGTTGGCAGAGCTGGGATTCACATGTTGATCTGGCTGACCCCTAAGCCAGAGTTTTGGCTGCTTTCTAATTTTAAAACGGAAGCTGTTAACAGGCAAGAAAAAGAAGTAGGTAGGTTCTGTCTGGAGTTCTGATCTCTGGGTGTGTGTGTGTGAGATGAATTAGGACAAAGGTCCCTGGTGGTTGTCATGCATTCAATTCAAAAAATACTGAGCCCCTCCCTACTCTGTGCCTGGCACAGTGCGGGGGACATAAACACAAATAAGCCACACACTGTTGCCCTGGGGAACTCACCATGCAGTGATGGAGATCATAAACAGATGATTCAAGAGCAATAAAAGATGTAAGGGCAGGGAGCAGGAGGAGGGAAAGGCTCCTTGGGAGGTGAGCGGTCTTGGAGCGTGAGCCCTGTGAAGAGGGCTGAAGGTGCCCAGGCTGGGTGGGAGAGGTCAGGTGCAAAGGCTCAAAGGCTGAGTGAGCACGGTGTGCTAGCGGGGAATTTGGACCCTTGGTGGGGTGGAGTGGACACAAGAGGAGAGGTGGGGAGAGTAGGCTGCTCGATAGTGAAGGGCTGTGGAACATGATTATTCAACAATAATGACTCCTGATGGAGCAGGTACCGAGTGCCAGGTGTGGCCACAGCTGCACCTGCCTAAGGCAGGAGGCAGATCCAGGGCCAGCTGCCCTCTGGACAGGTGGGTAGCAATCACTGTGAAATAGTTTTTAACTCCAGTATTGAGTACTTAGTGCCAGGCACTGAGCTTTACAGACATCCCTGCGTAATCCCGATAACCCCACCAGGCAGCTGCTATCGCCTCCAACTTACACAAGAGGAAATGGAGGCTTAGAGAGGTTAAGAAACTCTGCTCAGTTAGTATAGCTGAGCGGGTTTAGGGCCATGTGCCAGGCACCATGATCCAGGGTTTCGGTCCCATCCTGTGACTGCCAGGCGGTGAGCAGGGTGCTACGGGGCTCTTTTCCCCATGGGAGGGCAGGTGGGGAAAACCACCAACAGAGGTGGGCAGAGCTGGAAGTACACACACCTCCACGTCCTCCTGGACCAGTGCTACAGGCACCCCTCACCCTCTGCCCTGTAGCATCCACCCAGGCTGGTCTTCCCAGCGAGATGTCACCTGCCACCCACTCTCTGCATAGCACTTTCCACATAACACCCTTTTCACTTATGAGAACCAAAGAAGATGTGGCACCCACTTTGCAAGTAAATTCAGGCTCAAACTAAGCAGTAAAGCTCTGAGTGCTTTACATGAGAGGCCTCTCAGGAAAAATAAAACTGTGTTTGTTAACGCAGGTTATCACTGTACACCAGGGTCCCCACTGTACAGATGGGAGAACCAAGGCTCAAGAACTTCAGAGAGAAGTGCTGTGATTTGCTTGTTGACTGAAACCCCAAGAGGCGTGGTGACTGTGTCCCTGGGACAGGGGGACTGGGTAGGAGTGGTTCTACTCCCTTCTCCTGACCAAAGAACACACAAATGCAGGTGTCACACAGCCTAGGCCCGAGGGGGGATCCGCTTCTGTGCTCATCCTGCGAGCAGGAAGCCAAGCACTGCTGACTTTTCAGATGCGGGGGGCACATGTACTAGGGCCTCCACCCCCCCACCCCCCCACCCTCTGGCATTCAGCAGCAAAACGAAAAGGGCAATGGGAGGAGCTGAACATGACGCCACGGTGGTGGTGAGGGTGGGTGCTATTCGTGTGAGTAACAAAGTCCAAAAGAAAAAAGGAATGGTAAATCAATGGCTTCAGCACAAAGGTCAGACTGCATTTCTGCCTGGGACCAGAGGTCATGGGTCCCAACTCCCTCGTGTCTGACCCCTGGCGGGGATGCTCTGGCTGCTGCCCCACCCTTGCCAGGGCTGGCTTGGCAGTGGCAGGAAGTGGAGCTGGGAGGCGCTGGCATTCCCGGCACCCAGCTCCGGCGGGACAGGGCTCCTAGTGACCTCACTTCCTTCACTTCCACAGAACCAGTTGGTCCTCTTGGGCTCCACCTTCTACCTTAGGGCTGAATTGTGCCCTTTCTCAGTCCAGGGGAGTCTCCAGCGTGCCCCACACGCTGCCACCAGGTGGAGAGCTGGTGCAAGTCACATGGGTCCTGGGGAGGCCCGGGTCCTGTTCCGCACGGTCTGCATCCAGAGCCCCCCTCCCCCCTTCACTCCCTGGGGACAGGAGGCTCAGCACAACTCCAGTTTTGCCTCTGCCTCTCCTGACCCAAACTGGGATCGTTTGGGTAAACACCAAATAAGGGCAAAAAGCAACCAGCCTGATTGCTGATCAGGGACTGGATGGAGTGAGGCAGACGATGCCAGGGTAAGCCCACCTGCCCACAGCTGCTCGGATGGCCCCTGCATGGCTGAGCGCCGCCAGACCACTCTGTCCCCTCCTTCCCTGCAGCCACCTTTCTTCTCCTTCAAGATCCTCCCTCCCGCGCCCAAACGAGCGAGCGCTTACTCCTCACATTCCTGAGAATCATAAATCCTCCTGGGCGGCAGAGCCGGCTGCCGCCACCACCCCGAGAGGCCTCTGCACCTCCTCCCAGCACCCCCCCCCCCCCCCCCCCCCCCCCCCCCCCCCCCCCCCCCCCCCCCCCCCCCCCCCCCCCCCCCCCCCCCCCCCCCCCCCCCCCCCCCCCCCCCCCCGCCCCACATCGCCCAGAGATGGCGGGGCTTCCTTTCTTTTCTCTTTCTTAGAAGTCATACCGGATTTCAGGAGGAGGATGAAGTCCAGCTGGGCTGAAGCTCAAGTTAATGATACACACACCAGGGGGCTGGAGAGGAGAGCCCTGCCTGCCACCCCTCTCCTCCCAGCGCCAGGGGTTTGCACAGGAAGCGGGTTTTTATTCCTCTAGCTTTCTGAAGTCAGGTTGCACTCGGTTCTCCCCAGCTTCAGTTATCACCCACAGGGGCTGTGCAGAAAGCTGGCACCTCTGGGGCGGCTGGGAATGGGGTGGCGGAGGAGCCGGCCCTGAGAAGGGCGGGATTAGAGAGTTCTTAAAAAATCAACAGAGCCCAGGAGACGGGGACTGGACTCCCTTGAGCCGCCCCTCACCCCCACTCCCACGGTCGGCACCAAGGGACGCAGGTGGCAACGAAGCGCAGAGTCCCAAGGAGCCTGGAGGAGGAGTGGGGGTCGTGAGACGCAGCCCTAAGCCTGCAACTGCCCATGAGCCCGGTGGGCGGGCGGCAGCCGTCTCCCCCTCGAGGATCGAGTTTCAGAAAGACAAGGGCGGCGCGGGGCTGGGCGTCCGGGGTCCCTGGGTCTCTCTCCCCCGATCCTCGCCTCCGCCTCCGTTACAGCCTCGCCGCCCGGCCCGGCCCGCACGTACCCGCTGCGGGTGGTTCTCCTCGGCTTCCCGCCGTTCCCGCGCGGCGGCCTGCGGCTCATTTTCGCCGCCAGCCTCCTGTGCCTCGGCGGCGGCCTGCCCGGGACCTTCCTGGGGGCGCAGCAGCTCCTCCCGGATCTGGACACCCAGCTTCTGCAGCCGCTCGTCGGTCTCGGGGTCGACCACCAGCAGGCGCACGGCGCTGAGCGAAGCGCGGATGCGGCTCACCACCTGCTGGTGGGTCTCCTTCTCCACGTTCTCGCCGTTCACCTCCACCAGCCGGTCTCCGGCCAGCAGCCCCGCCCTCTCGGCCGGCGAGCTGGGCTCCACCAGGCGGATGAACTGGCCCATCTTACCCTTCTCCCCGTGCAGGTGGAAGCCGTAGCCGTTTGGACCCTTCTCCAGGCAGCACAGCCGGGGCAGGGGCGCCCCGGCCGCCGCGTCAGCGCTCATCTCGCCCCGCGACGGCTCAGCGGCGTGAGGCGGGGTCCCGTAGGGGGCCGGAGACGGGACGGGCCAGCCTCTTTCCTCGTCCTGGGGGCTGAGAGGCCGGACGGGGCACCGCCAGGAATTCCCGCGTCGGCAGAGCGAGCAGGTGTCCCGCGAGCGGCGGCCGTAAACGGCGAGGAGCCTGAGGCGCAGCCCGCGGACCAATCCCCGCCCTGCGCGGCGTCTGCGCGTTCCAGAACCCGCCCCGCTCCCTTATGCAGGGGGCGGGGCCGCGCCGAGGGTGTGGACCACCCAGGACCAATCAGAGACCACGGGTGGACGACGCCAGCCAATGGGAACGCGCAGGGGCGGGGCCCTGCGCTCGGCGCGGCGCCCCGCGGCGGGAGAAGAAAGAGCTCAGGAAGTGGAAGTGTTTGTTACCAAGTGGCCGGAGTTGAGGCGGGGGGCGGGGCGAGCTCCCGGTGTTGGGCCGACGGGCCCGCAGGCTGGGTTCCGACTCCCCAGAGCCAACCCGTGGGTAAAGGACCCCAAAGTTTCAGCAGCCTTTAGCCAAAACCCTGTGTGCCGCTCCAATGCAGGGATGGGGGGCGACCGTTGCCGGGGAAACCGTTCCTGCTTCCGGGTTGCGAGGTTCCAGCGGTCTTAAAAATAAGATTGAAGTCCACCTCGGATCCAAATGAGTTGTTTGAATAACGACGTTTTCCCGTTTGTAGAGTCAATTTGTGCTGTCCCAGGACATGCTTATGGGGGCGCGGGTGTGCTCTGATCCTCACATGGGACAGTGGCTGCTCACTGACCACTTAGGCCAATGGAGTGGGCATTGGCATCAGCGGTTGGCTAGGGAGTTGGGGTGGGGAGAGGCAGAACAGAGTCAGGCAGCCAATCTCGGGGTACAGTCTACAGGGAAAGGAGCCCTGGCTTCCTTCAATAGAGAAAGAAAAAAAATGACAAGGACCTTAAGATAAGCCTTCTTTCAGCTCCTTACAAATGCGAGGCTGGTCAGAGAGGCTGGGGGACAGTCTGTTAAGGGTGAGGTGACCCTTAACAGCTGGACATTGAAGGATGAGGATCAAATGATTTTGGTAGTTAGTGACAATTCCTTTTAACACGGTCCCCACGCCCCCTCCGTGTGCATCTCAAAGAAGCCGTAGACAAAGGGTGTGTACTTTCCAAAGTACTGCAATTTAATTCTGAAAAACACAAATGCTAGAGATCCAGAGAAACCTGAGTGATTGGATCCCCTGCGACCTGCCTTGGGCAAGGTCAGGCTCCTCCTTGCGCTGCCTGGGAGAGGCCTGGGAGAGCTTCCTTATCGGGCCCAAGTTGGAGCTGCTGACTCCACTCAGGCAGCAAGATTTCTGCCTTGAAAGCACATGCAGTCGCCTCAGAAATGTGCAGTGCAAACCACTTTCTTGCTCCTCTCTCCCACCCCCTAGCCTGGTACCGGTAAGCTAGAGCAGAGGTGCCTCTAGGTTGTGACATGCATATCTCCTGTCCCCTTCTCATTGCTGGGGTCAGGGTTTGGGGAGACACGTGACCTTGGCCCCACAGAAACTCTTTGCTGCCCCTCTTCCCACCCTGGTCTTACCCACATGACCTTGTTTTGCACACATCACGTTGGTTTATCCAGAAACGGGTGAACTCTCATTCCCTAACCTGGCTCAGGAGGAGGGGAGACAAAGCAATTTGGGCCCTGCTGTCTGTCTCTGAAGGAAAGGGTATTGGCAGTCAGGGGAGAGGCAGCACTGCGTTTAGGGGGCTGTGTGGGGTGAGGGTTGCTCAGGTTTGCTTCCCACCTGCTCCAGGAGTTAGGGGTTTCTCTTTATCTGGCACTATAGCTGCTTGAAGAAGTAGTCTGCGGGCTGTGTACCTGTCAAGGGGTTGGGACAGGAGAGTAACCTTCCCTTGCTGTGACCTTAAGTATTTAGGAGGCTAGACAGAAAGGTAGGTAAGACCAAGGATTCAGGAAAGAGGGGCTCCCCTGGATCTCAGGGTCAGAGAACAGGAGCCAAATTTCCAGGTGCTTGTGGGCTGGAGGAAAAGGGGGTACACCTCCTGGAGGGGGGCAAATAAGACCAGAGGTAGTCAAACAAGTAAACCCAATCTCCGTTACTTCTCTCTCCCCCTCCCAGGAAGCTGGGCCCCAACCCAATCTCCACTTTTCTTATCTTCCCTGGTAAGAGATAAGCATTGAGTTAGCTCCCAGCACATCTTATTGGGGAAGAGTGTCCCTGAGGAGCTGGAGGAAATGAAGGCTGGGGTCTGCTCAGCCTCTCCCCTGCTGAAGTGAGGGCGGGAACGTGCGTGCGTGCGTGCGTGCAAGAGTGTGTGTGTGTGTGTGTGTGTGTGTGACTGCCTGCCTTCAGGCCCCAGAAGAACATCAATGCCCCCGGTGGTCAACTGGAGCAATACCACCCTCATGGTGGCCAGGAGGGAGGCCTGTGGCCGCCTCCTCCCATGCATCCCCAGTCCCAGTATATACTAGTAGGCCACTGGGTCCCTACCTCAGTTTTCTGGTGCCCTTTTCTTGTATTAAATTATGTATCATTAAAATGAAATATAAATATTTTCCCCTCCCCAGGGATGCAGAGAAGCTACAGGAACTAGGGCAGAGGTGGGAGTACAGCCGGGGATGTGCACGGAGTCCTCTGACTCGCTCCCTATTTGGCTCAGCTGCTCAGAACCCATCCGATTTGGGGGGGGGGGGAAGGCTGCATCCTCATGGGCTCCTGGTGCCTCCTCTCAGCCCCTTGGGGTTCAGGAGAAGGAGCAGCAGCCGGGGTGCTTCTTCTGGGACTCCACATAGTCTCGGATCTGGAAGCTGGGTTCATCAGCCTGCTGCCCGGCTCTGTATTTCAGCTCCCTTGAAGAGGAAGAAGCAAAGGGCTGGCTGAGCATGAGCGTGAGGGGCTGAGCACTGTCCCCACTCTGTGGCCCAGGCCAAGTGGACCTCAGAGTGCAGAATGCAGCTGGGGGCCGGGCCCTGCTGGGTGCCACCCTGCCCTGCACGGCTCCCTTCCCTGCTCAGCGCTCACTTGGCAATGGCCAGAAAGGCTAGCTCCACATTCATGCCTGTCTTGGCGCTGGTCTCCATGAAGGGAACTCCGTACTCCTGCCAGGGAGAGAGTGTCCTCAGGGCCAGTCTCTGGCTGTCCCCGCCCCTCACCCTGCCCACAGTCAGTCACTTACCCTGGCCAGCATCTCTCCATCCTCTGAGCGTATCACCCTTTCACTGTTCACATCTGCCTGTCAAGCCCAGGTGGGTCACTCTGGGGAAGGAAGCCTTGACCCCCAACTAGCCCATCTTTTGCCCCAGGAGCAGGCTCTGCCCGCCCTCTGCTGGTGGCCTGTGGTACTTCATGCTGTATGATTGGCATGGGGCCAGGGCTTCCAGCCAGGTTTAGGCTGAGTTCCCCAGCTCCCAGCCCTGGGATCTCACTTCCACTCTCCTTGGCAAGGCTGTGGTGGGTGACCCAGCCTCAGAGGGGTGACAGTTGGGGCTAACCCTTTCTAGTCTTAGCTCTGCATCCGTGACGCTACTCTTTAGGCTGGAATAGGGTCTCTGAAGTAGCAGCTTGAGTTTTCCCTGCAGGGGGCCAGTTCCAAAGCTTTAAGAGGGCACATGAGATGGCTACAGCCGCCAGATGCCAGATAGGTCTGACTGAAGTCTAGAAGAGTCCTTAGCTAACACTCCTGGTCAGTGATGAGGCTGGGTGGAGCTCATTCTGCGGCAGTGGGAGAGGAGGTGACCCTACCAAAGAGCCACTTACCTTGTTGCCTAGCAGCATGATCACCACCTCCCTCTGGGCATACTCATGAATCTCAGTGAGCCAGGCCTGTGGGAGAGGGTGAGCTGAGCCAGGCCCGGGCTGAGCACCGGCCATCCTCCCATCCCCTTTGCCCTTCCTTCTTCTGCCCTGTTTGATTTTCCTGGGCTCCTCACTGCCCCCTGAACATGAGACCCCATGCGTTCGCTCATCTACATCTTTGTTCTGGCCTCTTCAGTCCTGAGGGGCCCCAAACCTCACGTAACACAAACTCCCAGTTCTATGGAATATGGAAGTCACGGAGGCTTTTTCTCATAAATCAGTTGGTGTCACCAGTGATTTCTTGGAACACCCTGTTGAGGATTCTAAGGCCCCATAAGGGCCCAGTGATCAAAAATGCTGTGATCGATTAGTGATGTCTGCCATGAACCTGGGCTTGGGGGTGGCGCTATGAGTGCCATGGATTTTCATCCTCTTTCGAAGCCGCTCTGTATCTCTGTGCCTTGTTCCCTCAGTGGGCTCGTCAACCCCGTGAGGTCAGGGCACATGTGAAACCTTCACAGTGCTGCCCACAGAGTCAGTGCTGGGGTCTGTTGGATTCTCATCTCTATTCTCCAATGGTTTGGTTGTGAGGACAGGGCCACACTCTGTCTGCCTGAGCCGCTTCCTTGCAACGTGGGCTGGCTGCACGGCTGGGCTTTTCTGCTTGGGTTCTCCCCGTGGTCTCCGTGGGTCATTGTCCAGGGTGGAGCTGGATACTTTCTGAACTTTTGTCATGAAATGCACTCATGAATCACGGTCAGGGCCAAGCAGGTGGCAGAGGCACACGACAGCTCACGTGCCAATCAAATACCCAGCAGCAGCTTATTGCTTCTGAGTCACGGCTTAGGAATCTTTAGAAGTCAGCAGTGTTCCCGAGTCCACTCCCTGCCCACGAAGCAGGAAGCAGCCCTGAACTTTATGGGCCCGGCCTGCCACCTAGGGGTGGTGGGTAGAGGGACCTACCCGGATGTTGTCGAAGGAAGACTTGTTGGTGATGTCATACAGCAGGAGCAAGGCTGCAGGGAGACAGAGGTCACATGGGGGACTTGGGGCAGAGGGTGAATGTCACAAGTGGGCCGTGGGAAGGCTTTGGAATGCTGGAGCGGCTTACCCTGGGCGTCTCGGTAATAAGCGTGGGTGACACTGCGGAAACGCTCCTGTCCTGCGGTGTCCCAGATCTAGGAAGGAATGGACAGGTGGTCAGAGGGAGGCAAGGTGCGGGGCTGTGCTGGGCACAGGGAACCCAGATGTGTGGGCAGGTGAGATATTTCCTTCTCTTGGTTCTCATGGGCTCCTGAACGTCTGACGATGTCCTGGATGGTGATAGCTACTGAGTTCTCAAGTTCATTCAGTGCCATCACCTCTTCTCTGCCAAGGGGTCAGGGATGTCCAGCCTCCAAGAGCAGATGGGGCCAGGAAAACTGGGGAGGGGACGGAGTGAGCCTAAGTTTGTCTGAAGGCACTTTGAGTTGCCTTTGCTAGAAGACAGGGTGCCTGGAAACTGCTTTTTCTGCAGACATCAAACCAACAACAGCCGTTCCTTCTCACGGGCCCCACAGGAAATTACCCCAGGTGGAGGGCAGGGCCACAGGCTGGCTGCGGTTTGGGTGACAAGCAAGGGCAGGTCCCTCCACCCTCCCCACTCCCCCGCAGCCTCTGGTCTCACCTGCAGCTTCACCCTCACACCATCCACGGTCACCACCTTGTTCTGAAAGAGAAAAGGGCAGGAGAGGTGGTGCAGGGGGCAGGGGAGGCGTGGCTCCTGCGCTCTGCTGACATCCTATGGAGGAGCGAACGCCCGTGTCCTGGTCGCTCCCCAGGGCTAGAGGTGTGGTGAGCCTGGTGATGTCTCCGGCCAGATCACCCCGATACCCTCACTGTGCAGCCTGCTGTTCCGGGCATTCCATGTGCTCTCCTCACAACATGCCAGGGCCAGGGGAGCCTCAGAACCTGCCTGGCTCTCTGTCACAGGGCTGGGCATGGGGGCCCACTTCTGTCTGCTTCTCCCGGAGCTCGGTCCATCTGGCAACTGAGCCCTTAGACATCAGCATCCCGGGGCCTCCGAAGCCGGATCTGCACTCTCCCCTCACTGACCCCTGCCTGTCCTAAGTGAAGCTTCCCGCCGCCATCCCTCCGGTAACTCCTCCCCACCCCCGGCTGCCAGGGCCAGACCCTTACTCTCCGGACCCTTTGTGTGTGCAGAGCTCAGCATCTCTGATGCAGATTTGTGAAGATGGGCCCATCACGGTGAGAGGAGGGATCCTAGGAAGCTGTTCTCTCCCTGCCTCTCTCCAGCCCAGCGCAAGGACTGTGTTTCCCAGGAAGACGGGTGGACCTCGCAGGCCTTGCCCAAGGGGCCCAGGTGAGAGGGCAGAGAGCAAGAGGGCTGAGGGCCAAGCACCGCAGCTCACCCGTGGGATGTGTCTGCCCTGCTGGGGGCCGGACTTTAAGACAGTCTCTCATGTCTCATATCCTGTAGAGGGGCGAGGAGCCCGCCAGGCCCAGACTCCTCTAACCTGGCCACCTCTGTGGTCCCTGGGGAGCGCCCTGAGTGCTGAGGGTGGGCACTCAGGTGTCCTGAGGAGCCCAGGTGGGCAAGGCGAGGGCAGCGGCCCCGTGCCCGAGCCCCGGCTCGCTGCTGGGAGGCAGAGCCTGCAGCCGCCTCACCCTGAAGTCTATGCCGACGGTGGCTATGAAGGTCCCGGACAGGAAGACCCCGTCTTTGAATTGGATCAGGAAACAGGTTTTCCCGACGCCCGAGTCTCCCAGAAGCATCACCTAGGTAGCAGATGGGGGGCAAAGGCAGTTAATGGGGACTGGGAGCGAGTTCCTGGGCTTCCAGGGAGAGAGGCCCTGGGCAGAGGGACAGAGGGCAAGGACAGGAAGCTGCCCGCTCACAGGGGCACCTGCTTCCGGAATGCCCGCTGCCGCCTTCACCCTGCCTCTCGGCTCCACACTCCAGGCTCTCCCTGCGACCCTCCTGTCCTCACCCAAGTTTCTGCAAGCCTGAGTTGAGACCCCAGCACCAAGTCCCCAGACGTGCTTGGTGGCCCTAGAGAATCACGGCATTTGTCTCAGACACATTTGCCCCACGCCACGCCATGCCCGATTCCTTCTCGTGGTGCGCGTTCCAGGCATGTGTGCACGAGTGGGTGGGGCCATACTGCCCGGAAAGGGAAGTGTGTACACCTGGGACAGGATTCCCACCCAAGGGAGGTGTCAGGACCCCATGGGGGGTGGGCACTGTCCTTTGCAAAGGCATAATCCAAAATGACTGTTTGGGTTCCTTTTCATCACATTTATTTAGATGTTTCTAATGACATTTTATGCTTATAAAAAGGTTGCATGAATTAGGAAAGGTTGAAACTTAGCCTGAGGTGGGGCGGGTTTAGTCTTACGATCTGTCAGCAGAAACCTCCCAAGTGGGACAAATGGCTACAAAGTGGCATCACTGGGTCTCCTGCCACCAGGCAGGGAGTGTGGGGCCGTGGGGCGTGCCCCACCCCTTCGTTGCCTGGCCAGTCTCTGCTCGTCCTTTCTGGGGGACGTGGGGGTGTCGGGGGGAAGCCCTCCGTCCAGTCCTTCCTCGATCTTAGAGAACAGCGGTCTCGACCTCATGCTGGCATTTTCCAGCTGGCAGGTTAGATCCTTAGTGCTTTGAGCAGGGATGAGGTCAGAGTTATTGTTGAGGTTCTGACCATGACAATGAAGCCCAAAGGCTCTCCGGCGGTATGCAAGGGCTACGTGGATGAACCAACAGCTTTGGTGGAGAGGGAGGGGGGCTCCGGTAAAGGTGTATGAAGGCTGGGGTCCTGGCTTGTAGGTGGCTTATTGGGAGACTTGGGGAAGATTCCTTAAACCCTCTGTGACATGGTTTCCACAGTAGCTAGAAGGAAGGTGGAACCATTTGAGGCTTTTCCAGAGTCAGCTAAGGGCGAGAACCAGTAACGCTGGTGAGCCACCTAGGACTTCAGAAGACAGGCCCCGGACTGGGCCCTGCTTGCCCGTGGCCCCATCCCCTCTGATCCAGCCCAAGGAGCTCCTGCCAGGCTCCTCCCAGTCTGTCCTCAGTCTCCTGGGGATGTCTTGCTGTGTGCATGTGTGTGTGTGGTGGTGGGTAGGGGCATACAGGCTGGGGGGAGCCCAGGAGCCCAGGGGGCAGATGGAGGGCTGGGGGCTGGGCGGGGGACCTCGGGAGTCCTCAGGGCTCCCTGACTCCTGGGTCCCAGCCCCCAAGGGGGAAGGAGGGAGGGAGGGTGAGCTCCTGTGTACTTTACAGATCATAGCTGCCTTGAGCAAACCATGCAGCCACCCACCCAGCCAGGCAAACCCACTAAACACAAACAGCTGCCCAGCCTCGCTACCTCCTAGGCAAACCGCCCAGCTGGCTGGTCTGGCACGGAGGTCAGAAGGTCCCCGCCAGCCGAAGGGCTGGCCCTCAGCAGCTTCCCTCCCACTGAAAGCGCAGGGGCCCATTTCCTGCTGAAAGCCCACACAGGACGCCTATCTCAACAGCTCTAGGCGGGTGACTTGCCCAGTGGCTTCCCCTGAAACCATGTGGGGGGGGAGGCCCCAGGCTCCTATGGAGAGTGAGCCCCCGCGTGTGGGGGGAGGAAAGCAAGGCACAGAGAGAGGCAGGTCTCCTTCAAGGCCGCGGAGCAGAGGACAGGGTAGCTCCTCACTCATTTATCTCCAAGCCTAGAGGAAGGGTGGAAAGCCGGAGTTCCTGGTTCCCTGCCTGCTCCCAGGGCACGGATGGAGGGCAGACCGATGAGTGTCCCACGCCACCCTCCCTGGCTTCTGTACCAGGCCGCCCTGCAGAGGACGACATAACCAGAGACCTTTCTAAAAATTCCCAGGTGGGCCTGCATTCTGGCTAGTAGCATCCTTCTGGAAGAAGGTACTGGGCAGTAGTGCTGAAGGGAAGAGACAGGACTTGGGACCCCCCGGGGACCTCAAGTCCCGGTGAAACCGGCTGTCAAGTCTTAGCTGGGAAAAGGGTATTAACCGCAAGTTGCTCAGCCGCCAAGGGGCATCCTCTCGGGCAGGTCTATCTCTTAGCACTTGGGGTGCCTGTGCCCAGGAGAGTTTTAACCCTTATCACAAAGCATTGGGGCTCCTGCAGGCTCATATTGCCCAGTGTGGCAGAAGAAAACTAGGTTGGGGAGTCACTTCCTACCTTCCTCTCCCACTCTCTGCCCAGCCAGCCCAGATCCCTAGAGATTGGGAAGGGCCCAGGGACTGTGTCTCGCCTTCTTCCCTACTCGGGGACACCTGGCCCGTTGCTTGGGGGAAGGGCTGAATCCAATGCAGGTGCAGCCAGAACGGCGCTTGGGCCCGGGAAGCCAGGGTCTCAGGGCAAAGGGAGCGGGGAGGGGTGGCCCTCCGAGCCGGCACGGGAGTCCCCTGCGCTGGGCGTAGTGCCCACCCACCTTGCCTGTGAGGTCGTAGCTCGGACTGCAGGGCGGGGAGCGCTCGGGGGTCTCGCCAGCCCGGGTGGCAGCGGCGCCCGGCGTGCCCGTCATGTCCCTGGACGAGCGGTGAGCTGGGACCGGCGACGGCGAGGGACAGCTCAGGGGCAGCTCCGCCTTAGGCTCCGCCCACTTCGCCCCTCCACCAATCCGGCTCTTAGGCTCCACCCACTTCTCCCCATCCCTCCCTCCCGTCACACCGAAGACACCGGCGCGCAGCTGGCTGTCCCGCGAGGGCGTGCAGGGCCGCAGGGTCCGCGCCCGGGGGAGCGGGGTGGGGGTGGGGCAGGAGGGACCCCCAGGCACACTTGGCCCGGCTTCCTCCTCTGAGGGCATGGGCCAAATCCAGACCCAGGACCGGTCCCTCGAGGTCTCCAGGCGTCGGGGTTAGGTTCCCACGGGGAGCGATCCCGGGAGACCCCGCTTGCTGCGGAAGGTCTGGCATCGCTGGGACCAGCGCACCAGCACCGGGGTTCCCGCTGCCTCTGCGCAGTGCGCCCAGCAGGCGGCGCCCGAGCCCCGGCCAGCTGGAGACCCACAGGTGGTCCCCGGGGCGGGTCCGTGGGAGGCTGGGGGCCGCCCCGCCCGGGGCCGCGCTGCGTTTAGGAGGAGGCGTGCTGTCTGAGGACAGCGCCAGGCAGTTCATGCAACGCAGCCCGAGCTCATGTGAACACAATTTTATTTACCGACCCATATTTATTCACCTTGTAGCACCTGGCCCGCTGGAAGCTTGGTGCTTGAACTTTGACCCTTTGGAGTGAGTCACCTCTCGTGTCTCCCTGACCGGTTGGGCTGTCAGGAAGACACCTGGATGGGAAAGGCTTCTGACCTTATTCACATGTGCCCCCCTGCCCCTCCTGCCCCTTGGCACCTAGTAGACCTTAAACGTTTGGTGTCAAATGAATTCATGAAGTTGTGGATCATTTTGAGCAGAGTCTCCAGAACGTCTTAGGAGCCCTGCGGCTCCTGGTGACAGAGGGTAGGAGTGTGTGCTGGGCTGCCCATAGCACAGTTCAGGAGCTCTGTGGCCTGAACATTCTATACAAGCTCCTTCAGCATACCATGCCCACACTCTGACCATGGAGTGGGTGCATTACAGACAGACTCCGAGGGGTGTGTAGGTGGCGCCCCTGTACCTCTTTTACTTAGGTGTTGGGACTGCAGGGCAATGGGCGGGAGCGGCTTTGGTGGGGACTGTGATTTTTGTCATCATTTGGGGTCATTTCCTGGAGGTGGGCAGGCCACAGCCTCATAGGTACATCGGGCGGGATTCCAACAGGGAGCCGTGTCTGGGAGAGAAGCTGCGTGGGTGATGGATGTAGGCTTTATTTGGAAACCATGATTTGAGAGTCATCCACACGGAACCTGGGTGACCGTTGCTCCAGAAGGCCAGCTAGTCACCCGCATTCACCCCTTGTCTCCTTCCTCTCCTGCTGCCCAGGCGGCATCAGCCCTATGAGCTGTGCTGTCAGGAGCTTCCGTGGCCTCGTTTGCCTCAGTTACCACGATGCAGGAATTCTGGGCCACAGGCAGGACCAGCCACGGGGCACTTGCAAATTGCCACAGTATTGAGACTCTCAGTGTGAATGACATGGATGAGCATGGGGCTTATGGCCTGGTTCTTTGAGAACCCCCAGACCACTGATAAAGGAGACCCCAAAGGGTCCTCCAGCCCTTTGCTCAACACGATGTGGAAGACGTCGGCGGCTGTGCAGAGCTGGCTGGTCTGAGCAGAGAGTTGCAAAGAGGCCTGTCTCTGCAAAGAAATGGAGGGTCCCACGCATAGACTGGGGCAAGCTTCCCATGTGGGGGGCCCCTGGTTCGACCCCCAGTCTGTGAGGTCATGCCTCCCATGCAGGAGGTCTCCAGCCTGGTTCCCACCCTACACGGCCCCTGCCCACCTGTGTGGAATGAAACCATGTCGAACACTGATGATGTACAACCATGGAGACTGCTCTGGGCCCTCCCCTTCTCTCTCTCTCTCTCTCTCTCTCTCTGTCTCTGTCAAAACAATAAATCTTAAAAAACAAAAAGAAGAAACTGAAAACTCACACACACACACACACACACCCCACACACATGAAGATAGTCCCTTGCTTCCTAGCTTCTGGTTGTGTCAGCTGGTGGGGAGCCCCAGAAGGGGATGGGGAGATGGTTGTGTCAGCCGGTGGGGAGCCCCAGAAGGAGATGAGGAGATGTAGGAGAGCAGTGGGAGGAAGATTTACTGTCCTGGCTCCTCCCAGAAGGGTCACTATGCATTGCTACGCTTCTCCACGGAGGATCACAGCTCCTGCCAGCAGGCCCTCCCCACACAGCCCTCTTTGTCCCTGGGTCTGGTGGGGACAGTTCCCTCCTCTCACCTCCTTTAGGATGGGATGGGATGGACGCTACCCAAGCACAGGGCACCGTGCCGCCTGCTTCCCCAACACCCTATCTACACCTGATCAATAGTCTTTTTTATGAAACATTCTTGAATAATGCAACATGAGTGTCCACTGTGTCCTGCTGCGACCCTGACAGAGGCCCACCGGGCCTCAGGGGCTGGGAGCGCTTACTGTGAATCCGATGCCCACGGTGGCCGAGAAGGAGCCCGGGATGAACTTGCCCTGATCAAACTGAACCAGCAGAGACGTCTTCCCCACGCCACTGTCGCCCAGCAGGATGGTCTGAAAGGGAACAACAGTGTCGTGAG
Organism: Craseonycteris thonglongyai; assembly: GCA_004027555.1. NCBI lineage: Eukaryota > Metazoa > Chordata > Mammalia > Chiroptera > Craseonycteridae > Craseonycteris > Craseonycteris thonglongyai. Next base: position 93,696 of record PVKE010000039.1, on the reverse strand, counting down.
GGCCTGCAGGGTGAATTAGGCTTCTGTGATGTCATTGCGGCGGGAAGGGGGGGGCAGGTTTCTCCCAAACACACATACACATGTGCACACACACACCTGCATGCATGCTCCACACTCTTATTTCCTATTGAGGTCACTGAAGAAGATGCATCATGGCCTGCCGGCTCTCCCCGCCTCCCCCGGTTCTTACTTCATTTCTCCCATAGGTGTTTCCCCTAATAAAATCCCTGCACATTTAATTCCCTGTTGACATCTGCTTTTTGGAAGAGCTGGACTAATGCAATGGAGCACCTGTATGAGCAAGTCTTAAAAATAATCTGTAGAATAACATACTAGATCAACAAGGTGCCCGCCTATGTGCCTTGGGAAGAGTTTGCACGTGACCCTGGAACGAGGCCTTGGAGAGGAAAAGATTTCAAAGAGAAGTGGAGTTTGGGAAAAGAGAGGAGGCCGCTTCTGTACTGGGCGGAAGTTCAGGTGGGAAAGAAAATCATAAGCCACAGAGAAGACATAGACAGACCCTCAGAGGTGGTACCCGGCAATCTCTCAATGAATGAATGAATGAATGAATGAATGAATGAGTGAATAAACGAATAAGTGGATAAATGCCTTTGTTCCAAAACAGACAATAGCCACTTTTCACAGGCAAGCACCCAAAGTTGTTGGAGATGCCAACTTTAGCTGGACTTGCACCAATCAATCAAAAATGTGAAAGCATGAAGATTGACAGGGCCTTCCTGGGTCAGACCCAGGGCCCCAGCACTGTTGTCTCTGACGGTCACCAAACTGGTCGCAGGGCTAACATGAGGTTGTCTGTGATGTTGGCCTTGGATGCCCCCTGACTATGATCATCCGACTCCTCTTCTTAAACCAAATTCTATCCAGCTTTCACTTCCTCCTCGGTTAAAGAGCTCCATTTATTTGTTTATGTGCAGTGGCTTTAATAATTCACATCTCAAATCCAACTTCCTCAAGCTTGAAGAAGTGCTTCCAGAGGGAATCTTCCAGAATGTGAGGGGTCAGTCCATCCGCGTTCCCCTTGCTCATTTACTAAAGCGTGGAAGAGATTCAAATTCATTGCCCTTTTATCCTTTTCCTTTCTAGGGGGCAGAGTTGCCATCACTTTCTTCTTGCATCATATGGAAACAGTGCCATCTTCTTGGGAGCTTTTCTGGTTCAGCCGGGGACACAGTCCAGGGTGACAGGGTTCAGCATTGCAGATTCGGCTGAATCCTGCCTCGGGTTCTCATATTGGCCTTTCTAGAAACAGCAGCCCTGTGGGGGTCATCACATCAGGAATGAATGGATGACGCTCAGAACTTTTTCCTGGGCCACAGCGGAGCGCTCAGAGCTGATCGATTTCTCCACATTACTGAGTCAGCTCCCCCGGAATCCAGGCTGTCCTGGGTTTGTGCGCCTGTCCATGAAATGAACGGTCCACTGGGCCAAAGGCCCATGTCTACACACTACCCCAAGCTCACCACTCGTGTTGTAGTCACAGGTCTGAGCAGTAGCCCAGGGGTGACTGTGTACCGGGGTGGAGACAGAGCGTGGATGTGAAGCTCTGGGTGTCAAACATCATTCTCCTGAGGACCTTCGGGGGCGGGGGGGGGCATGTACCCTTTGGGGCATGAGAAAGAGCTCCAGGGTGCCCCATTTTGTTGCCTTTGATTTTTTTTTAAGATTTATTTTATTGTTTTTGAGAGAGACAGAGAGAGACAGACAGAAGGAGGAGGAGCAGAGCAGTCTCCGTAGTTGTACGTCATTAGGTTTCAACATGGTCTCGTTCCACACAGGTGGGCAGGGGCTGCACAGGGCGGACACTGGGGTGGGGCCTCCGCATGGGAGGCTCACCCCCTCAAGCCAGGGGCCAAACTTGGGGAGGGGGAGCAAGAACCGAACTGGGGGCCTCCTGCATGGGAAGCACACCTCAGTTCAGCATATGGGTCCGCACAGGTCGGAATTCAATCCTTGGTCTTTGGGGTTGCAAAGAGAGGTCTTAACTCACTGAGCCATCCCAGCTTCCTCTTCTTTAAATTTTCTATTGCCACAACAATGCTGCAACGAACCATTCCACACTCAGTGACACAGAACAAGCTTGTGAGCTGGCAGTTTAATTGGGGTGGCCCCTCTGGTCTCCTGTGGGTGTTGGGGGCCAGCTGTCTGTTGGCTGGGGCAGCTTGGTTCCACCCCACATGTCTTTCCATCCACCCACCGGCTAGCACATGTGTTTTCACCACTGAAGCTGAGGTGCACGAGAGCAAGAGGAAACGCAAGGGGAAGTGCAAGAGGTCTCTGTGGCTGAGGTTTGGAGCCGGTGCAGCATCACTTCTGTAGTATTTTCTTGGACAAAAGTAGGTCATAGGTCTGGCCCGGACACGAGAGGTGGAGGGGAATAGATTCTGCCTTATCAGTGAGAACAGCTACAGAGTCAAAGGAAAGGGAGCCAGGGTGGGACTGTCTACTACAGGCCTGAAGCTTATCCAACAATGAGGCCCTCTTTGAGAAAAAAGGACCCTAAGTTATAAACACAAAATTTGATATAGGGCTTTGCAAGGAGCCTGGTCAAGTCAGGGGGGCTGACATCCAAGCTCCATCAGCTTCACGGCAAATTCTCCTCGTCCTCACTTTCACAAAGACGTGCGGAGCTAGAAGCCCGGCTGAGCAGAGCTGAGAAGGGGCGCACAGCAAAGTCACCGCTGTGCTGGTGGCAGAGCCCAGAGAGGACACCCCTCAGCCCTGAGGCGCCCGGATTCCGGCATCCGTCTGCCCTGGCCCCGGATGAAGTCCGTGCAAGCGCTGTTTCTTCTTGCTCCTTCATGGAGAGGTTTAGCTCCTTGGTTTTCTTCAGGTCCACTTGTTTTAGACTTCGGTTTTTGTAATTCTCAAGTGGGCCTGCACCCGACTTCTCGTGGATCTTCTATTCTAGAGTGAGAGAGACCCAGTGGAACCGGCCGTTTCAATACAGGAGGCCCGCCATCTACGAACAGACTGGGTTTCTGGAAACAGGTTCCGGTTTGCAAGGCCACAGCGACCTGGACAAGTAGCGTGAGGAAGACTATGCTCTCTGTAAATAGGAGAGCCCAACGAACGTGTCAACCTACACACACACTGTGTGCATGTACACAGGCATACACACGTGTGCACACAGGCACGCACACACAGGTGCACGCACACACAGGTGCTTTAGGGAGGGAGGAATCTCAGATGAGCTGTCCAATGCCTTCTTTCACGGTGGGGACATGGAACCCCGGGGAGGTAACTGACTCATGCAGACCAAGCCAGGACTAGGGTCTCAAATGGGTCTTGGAGGACACAGGGCCCCCAGAATCGCCTGACTCCCCTGTAATTCCCAGAGGCACTTGGTTAGAGGAGCAGTCTTGTCAGCACTCGGACACCCAGGTTGTCTCTGTTCTCGATTCAAAGGGAGAGGCTCCTTTGGGAGCTGGGACCTAGGAAGGCCCCGCATCAGGGGTCCGGCCACGGGCCAAACTCTGAGCAGCTCAGGGGGGCCTGAGAAAGGGCAGGTTACCCCAGGCCCCTTGTTTTCCAGGGCTGTCCTTTTCCCCGGAAGCCAAACCCAGTCCCTGTTTGTAGAAGGCTCTCTCGGCATGGCATAACCGCACAGCGTCCTGGGTGAAGGTGGGTGCGCCCCCCGGTGAGGGCCACGGGGCTGACCGCTCCCTGCTGTTGATCTTGCTTTATGGGCTGGAAATACGCAAAGTGAAAGGCAGGCTCTGGCCACATCCTGGAAAAGTCCCCACTTATCTCCTGCTGTGTGGTTCTGTGCAAATAAGCCTCCTGCACTCCTACTCACTCCTGATTCGGGAGTGGGGGGCTCAGGTCCCTTCTTGGGACTCCCTCACTCCTCAGGATGTTACACACAGTGTGTGAGTGACACATAGCAAAAGTGGCTCCAGGAGCCGGAAGAGGAGCCCACGGGGCTCTACCTTTTCCTCGCCTCTGGGCTCCACCCCGAGGACTTGCTGGGATCCTGATGGGGGAAGCAGATGGGGGTGGGCACAGAGTTGTCAGAAAGGAGCTGCTATGTTCTCTCTTCCTGCCTCAACGGATAGACAGGATGAGGTGGGGGTGGGGGGGTGGTGAGGGGGTAATCGCCATGAACAGTGAGCTGTTCGCTTCTGGGGATGACTGACCAGTTTCCGGAAGATTCAGGCTGGTGTGGGCTCGCACCCGGTGGGCTGGGGCATAGCAAGGAGTTTCTGGCACGTTCTCAGGATGGAGGCTCCTGTTGGACCAGTGGTTTCCTTTTCTTCGAGGCTCGTTTCTTGCAGCCTGGGTTCTGATAGCCCCTCAGCCTCTTCATTCCAGCCTCTGGTCTCGAACCTCCTATCTGGCTTTCTGACCCTGGCCCCAAGTCCACTATTCAATTGAATTCCTTTTTTGTTTTCTTTTATTTAAAAGAAGATTTATTTCATTGTTTCTGACAGAGACAGAGAGAGGCAGAGAGAAGGGGGAGGGCCCAGAGCAGCCTCCACAGTTGTACGTCATCAGTTTTCAACATGGTTTTGTTCCGCACAGGTGGGCGGGGGGCCGTGCAGGGTGAGAACTGAACTGGGGGCCTCCCGCATGGGAAGCACTCCCCAGCTCAGCATGCGGGTCCACATGGGCCAGGGCTGGGATTCGATCCTCTGTCCCTGGGGCTGCAAAGCAAGTGCTCAACCCACTGAGCCATCCTGGCTTCCCTGATTGAATTCCTGACCTCTGCGCTCCTGAGGATGTGGCTATACCTGAAATTCCAGGATGAGGGAGGGCATTGCGTCTGTCAGCCTCGGCTATCCAAGAACTCTCTGACGGAACTGGGTTTCCCTGCCTGGGCTTCCCACCTGTGGAGAGGATTGAGCCAGAGCTGCCTGACCCAGTGGATCCGCAGTTTCCAGAAGACTCACAGAAGCACCGCAGAGCTGTCTTGTTAGAGGGCCTGGGGCGGCTCTGGACAGAAAGGTATTTCTCAAAATCTGGGTCACAGTCACTATGACATCTTGCATTGCTAACTGCCTTGACATTTCACCCATTCTACCTCCTTCCTCTTTTAGTTTTATTCACCAGTGGGAAGTCACCGAAGGAGGAAGTGTGAGAATGAGAGGGAGTGAGAGCAGAGGCTTAGGAGATGCAAGGCTCCAGTCTGTAGCTGGTTCTTGCTGGTTCCTCCAGCCAGGCGGCCCTATGCGAGGAGAAAATGTACCTGCTGCTGCTCCTGCCTGTCCTCCTCCGGCTCTCAGGTGAGTGGGGCCTGGGTCTGTCCTGGGGGGGGATGTAACGGGGCAGGAGGAAGGAGCTGGCAGAGGGAAGAAGGGCCCATTGGGTATCCTGCTGAGAGTGAACCCCACTTCTAGACAGTTCCTCTGGGCTCTGAGCTGTGTGTTTCATCCACCCAGTCACTCATGCGGTGCTTCAGTGCCTACAGGTGCCAGTGCAGAATCATGGAGCATGGCCTTCTGGATGAACACGGCAGAGGCCTAGTTCCTGCCCACCCCGGGCTGTTCACTCAACATGGACAGATGGGTGGGCCTCACGGCTCAAAGCAGAGGAGCCCTGGTTCTCAGGAAGGCTGGTGCACACTTGTTTGTTTGCCTACATGGAGGCGTTGTGAGCCACGGAGGGGTTTGCAGAAGAAGTGAAAGAGGAGGGGCTCTGAAGGAAGGAAAGCAGGGACTTCGGCAGACAGGGGGGAATGGCGATTCTAAGCAGTGGGGTAGAAGGGAACAGTAGCAGGTGCTGAGGGACTGGAAAAGTCCAGAGGACGTAGCCGGTAGGACCAAGAAGGAAGGGGAGTGGGGTGAAGGAAACTTTAAGTTGATGGATATCATTTTGAGGAAAACTTAAGGGGATTTTCTTGACTTGGAAATGTTGGAGGGCCTTGGGGATCCGTCTTTGGGCTTCTTCTTTATTAGAGTTGTTCCCCGTCGATCTCCTCTCCTCTCGGGGCCTTAAGTGCCATCTCTATACAGATGACTTGCAATTTTGTATTGCTCTTAAATCGTCTGTCTACTTGCCCACTGGATATCTCCACTCAGATGCTGACATTTCAAATGTGACCTGACCACATCTGCCCCCCTCAAGTTCTTTTCTCTCCCACCTATGTGTTGGGTACCCCCCTCTTACTAGGTGCTCACCTATCCCATAATGATCCTTTGAAAATGTAAGCCAGATCTTGTCAGAGTAAAAGGTCCTTACAGAGGCGACAAGGTGCTCACTATCTGGGTCCCTGAACATCACCTCTCTGGTCTCTTCTCTGCTCTGCACCCCCTGGCTCAACCCACCTCAGCCACACTGGCCTTTTAGATGATCTTTGAATGTGCTGGGCATATTCCTGCCTCAGGGCCTTTGTACTTGCTGTTCTCTTTTCCCAGAATGCTCTCCTCCAGATAGCCATAGGCTCTAGTTCCTCCCATCTTTCATATCTTTGCTTCTCAGTGAGGCCTTCATTGATGACCCTAATTAAAATAGCAAGTTCTTCTCATTATTTTTCTCTGCTGTCTGTCTCCTCCCTTATTCCATCTTGAGAGAATGCAAGCTTTAGGAGGGCAAGGGTTTTTGTGCCTACAACCCTACCAGGGACAGATGAGACAGACAGTTTTTAGTTGTGTGAATGAGTGAATGAAGAAGAAACAATATGATTGCTGTCACCACCCCATCCCCAGACCAAATCTTTCTCTTTCTACTTTCATAGAACTGATCAACTGAGACACTTAGCATACATTGCTCATGGGAGTGTAAAATGGTGCAGTCACTTTGGAAAACAATTTGACATTCTTGAAAATGCTAAACATGTGGTTACTATGTGACTCAGCAATTCCACTCTTAGGTAAATACCCAAGAGAACTGAAAACATACGTCCATGTAAAAACTTGGACAAACATGCTCATGACAACATTATTTATGATAGCCAAAAAGTGGACACAGCCCACACGTGCATCGACTGATGGATGGGTAAATAACATGTGGTCTATCCAGACAATGGAATATTAGTCAGCCATAAAAAAGAACAAAGCACTGACATATGCTACAACATGGATGAACCGTGAAAACATTAAGCTAAGTGAAAGGATCCAGACACAAAAAGCCATTCATTGTATAATTCCATATATCGGAAATGTTCACAATGTGTAAATTCATGGAGACAGATAGTAGCAGGAGCTGGTGGGGAGGGAATAAGGAAAAGTGACTGGATGATGGTTCATGATGGAACCACTAGAAGCCATCAGGACCACGAGGGACAGCCTCTGCAGCTGGACCGCCTGAGGTCATCAGGGCAGGTCACGGCAGCTGTCATTCTGCTGTGAAGTGGGTCCTCCAGTGTGTCCTCCCTGTGAGGCCAGCATCACAGAGAGATGGTTGCAGAAGGACATTGCTGGAAATAGAAATTCCATTGGCCACATGCAGCGGGGCAGGGGAAGAGGCAGGAAGCTAGTACTGCTCAGTGTCAACACTGGTGTTTCTTTGAGATCTGTAGTTGCGCACCTAGGTGATTTTCCTGGTGGCTCTGATCCACTGGAATTTTAAAGGACAAACGATCTGTCACGTGGAAGGTGTATTCCCTCCTCCACTCTCTTCCATCTATCAGGCACTTGGACCTTTTGGAGCTCCTCACAATGCAGGAGGCTGTGGCCCTGCCCTTGGGGGGTGGGGGGAGGTGACAGGTGACATGGATTTGTGTTTTCCAGGCTCCTCTGTCATCACAGGTCCAGAAGCAGTGCATGGCTGGAAACGGGGCTCATTGATGGTGCAATGTCACTATGATCCAGGGTGGGAGAACTATGTGAAATGGTGGTGTCGAGGAGCTAAGTGGAGCAGCTGTAAGATCCTTGTTAAAACCATTGTAGCAGGGTGGGGAGTTTGGAAGGACCGTGTATCCATCAAGGACAATAGGATCAGCCGCATAATCACTGTGACCATGGAGAAGCTCGAGCAAGATGATGCAGACACTTATTGGTGTGGGATTGAGAGAGCTGGAAGGGACCATGGGGTCCAAGTTAAAGTGATCATTGGCCCAGGTAAGAATATGTGTATGTGTGGCTGTGTCTCTTCAGGGCCTGCTCTGTCCTGGTCCCTGAGGTCCCTCTCCAGGGACTTAACTCAGAGTGAACTGTCACGGGGTGGCTGAGTCCTGAGGTCTCATGGAACCCTAGCTGACAGTTGGGGCTGGGAGGGGCGGGGCTTCCCTCCCATGGTCTGGTGGCCCCAGGGGGCCTCCTGCAGGATGGAATCAAGCCTTTCTGGGCACATTTAAAAAATCTCTACACAACTCAGTGCCTGAGTTGATTGTTCATAGAGGTCAAGGTGATGGTTCCAGTTTTTTATCCCATGGGTCCAAGGGACCCTCTTCCATGGGACCAGAGACCCCAGTTCTTGCCAGTGCTTTTGTGGGACTTCTGGTGCCCAGGCAGCCCTGCTCTTGTGGAGTTCGGGGCTGGGACTTTATAGCTGCTGTCTCCACCCCTTGTAACGTACCCAGTCTTGGGGGGAGGGAGGCCCAGAGCAATCAGGGCACGACGGCCCAGTCCCTGAAGTCTGGAAAGGCCCAGATGTCACAGGGCTGCCTTCCCAGAGCCGGGAAGCCCGCCACGAGGCACTTAGGCACCTGGGCTTATGGATGCTCTCTTCCGAAGTCCTTCTAGAATGCACACACTCCTGGGAGGATCTTGGTTCAAAAACATTTATGTGTTGGGCTCTGCTTGCGCTGAGCCCGGGACAGGAAACACCAGCCCTCAGGGCCCTTGAGTCATGGGGGACACATGGTCAACAAAGCCCCCCCCCCCACCCGGGAACCAGGGAGGCCTGTTAGACCTTCAAAGTGCAGCGCGGTCATCGTCTCATGGAATCCTGACAAGGTTCCTGGGAAGGAGCTCTCTCCATTGTAGAAAACTTAGTAACTTGCCCAAGGACAGACTCTTCCTGAACAGGGTGCTTTTGTTCGGGGCTGGTTCTGACCTAAGAAGCCACAGATCTTGGGTACCGGTATGTTGTGCGGGACGCCCTCATGCTGCTCCTACTGGGTAAATAAGACAGGGAAGGCGGCTGACGAAGCTCATGTCCTAAGCAGCAGGAGGGTTCAAGTTCAGCTGAATGCCAGCTGCCCTTGGCCTGGGCCCCCTCCCTGTTCCAGGGCCTGCTGGGTGTCCTCCCTGGACTTGTGTCCAGTAACTGCCTCTGAGGCTCTGAGTCTCCTAGAGGCCAGGGAGATGGGGGTGGTCCAGGCCCGGGGCCCCTTCCACGGTCCTGCTCCGGGCTCCTCAGGCCAGGGCAGCCCACATTGCCCCCCAGGCTCAGATGCGCGTGCAGGGCTGTGGGCGGGCTAGCAGGCAGAGTAGGATGTAATGTATGCCAAGTAGAATCGGTGTGTATGCCAAGCAACAACTGCAGTGTCGAGCACCACCCCTACCACCTCTACTGCCATCTCTACCATCAACACATTCACAGCATCAGTCACCCCAGGAAGAGCTACAGGATTCCTGACCGCGACCAGCCACTCCTCTGATATCAGGTAAGTCAGCTTGGGTGCAGCCGTTCCCTGTGGCCCACTTGTCCTAAACTCCTCCAGTGTGGGGACCCTTTATAGTCCTAGGTCCCAGGCCAGGATGCCGGGGCCCTCCCCGGTGTCCTTGGAGCCCCCAGACCCTTCATCCTGGAGCTCAGGGCGATTTGCAAGTTTATTGGTTCATTCACACCTCCTTCCCATTTTCACGGAGTTCGGACACGGCCGGCGCTGCATTGAGCCCCGGAGACATAGACCTATGTGGAGCATCCTTCGTGGAGCTCCGAGTGTGGGAGGGGGACGAGCAGGCAGTCAGGGCCCCTGGGGTGGGCGTGTGTGGGCGTGGGGGTTGCGGGCACCCTGTGGGAGCATGAATTACTGGGTAGGGGACACTATTCAGCCAGTGCAGAGAACAAGTGTGGAAGCAGAGAGGCTTTCTAGATGCCTGTGGTCGTTCAGTTTCTGCAACGCTTCTAGGCCCATTGAAACTACCTTGTGGAACCCTCGTCTTTTTTTTTTAACCATTTTTGAGGGCCCCCAGGAGTGAGGGTCCCTAGGCTGGAAACGACAGGTTAAAAGGTGTGTGGTCCTCCTGCTATCAGGTGATGGGATAAGGCCCAAAGGTGAGCCTGGTGCCCGGGTGTCTTCCAGTGTCCCCAGCGGTGACTCCATGCCCCTCAGTCACCTCCTACCCATCATCCTTGCTGTGTTGCTGCTTCTCTTGGTGGCGGCCGCCCTCGTGGTTTGGAGAGTAGTGAATCTACAGAGGAAAGGTGAGAGGACCTGGCTGAGGTGGGGCTGGGGCTGGGCTGGGCGGAATTGTCACCCAGGAGCCATCTGGTCTAGGGACTACCCACGTGATCTGGAAAGGATGCTATGCCAAAGGCAGCGGAACCCAGGAGGTGTGGGCATTAGCTATCCTCCTTGCATACCCTCCTTGTCTCCTCTTCTGTCTGACCTGCCTCCCTCTCTATTTCCTGGCTTGGCTCATGGTGGCAGAGGTGAGCATGGCCTTAGGTAGGCAGCCTATACACTTCAGTGGAATTCATATGGTTGCCAAGGAGGTACTGAGCTGCCATGGGGGTAGGGAGAAACACACACATATGCACATGAGCAAAAGTGCACGCTCACACACACACACACAACCGGGCACATGCACACAGATAAATATGTATGCACACACATGTGCACACATGTGCGTACACACAGAGTCCTCTGGGCTTCATTAAGAAGGTGGGTGGTGACTCCTGTTATACATTTGCTGCTCCTTTGCCCCAGCCTGTGCTCAGCCTGCTGACTGTTCAGCTGAAATCTGTTCTTTAGGGAACAGCCTCATCACTCAAGAGCCTGCACTCATTCATCACGAGGTGTGGCCTCAAGTGAACCCTTTTTTTGTCCAGCTCTACTTCCACATTCTCCCGGAATTGCACCCTGCCCCTTCCCAGAAGCCACTGGGACCTAGGCTCTTGCGGGGCCCTCCCCAGCACCCCTCCCTCCCCACAGCCTGGGGGAGCGTGGAGCCTGGGCTGAGGCAGCCTGACATGTTTTGTTCATCTCTTCCCCCAAATGCATTGTCTGTGACTTAAGTTCTAGGTGCTTTCTGGCCTCCTCGGTATTTAGACTTCTGAAACGAAAAACCAAAGGGGAAACTCCTTTGTTTCTTTGTTGTCAGTAACGCAGAGGGTAGCTAGGGGGAAGGGCCAAGAGTGGAAAAGAAACAGGAGGGAGTGGACGGCTGAATGCTGGTCCACACTGTGCCGACCCAGCTCGCGCACTGCATTTGGGGCAGCTTGGCACACTCCTCCGTCTCTGCAGACAGCTTCTCCTGACAGGACACCTGTGAGCCGGGCAGGGCCAGGTGCCAAGCATGCAAGGAAGGGGCAGTCTCAGCCATACAGCAGCCCACAGCCCACCTGAAGGCTAACCAGAATCAGTGGGACAAAGGGGACAAGACAGACCTAAGTCAAGGGCAGTGGGAGCCATGGAGGGAGGGGGTCAGAGACCCTGCGTAGCTGGGGAAGGTCAGTGTGAATGACAAAGCGTGTGGAGAGGTGGTGGAGGTGTAGGTTGAGCTTCCAGCAGAGCCTGGGATTGTACAGAAGGAAACTTCATCCCAGTGGGGTTGGTGGCTGGCAGGGCCACCGGACCGGCTGATGTCACAGTTCTGTGTCATGGGGAACAGATGGGCTAAGGTCTCCTTGTTTGCCAGGTGGAAACATGGAGGCTCAGAGAGGTGACCCCCATGTCACCGAGCATGCCATCTGAGGTGTCCAAATTAGGACCTGGTCTCCTCTCTCTTTGCCTGGAGCCTATCTCTCCCCCAGACCTGGGGGCCCCTGTGAGCCCTGGAATGGGCTTCCTAAGTCTGCTTGTTTTTGTCCTTTAGCTGCTGGGGATTCACCAGAGCAGGTAAGAGGAGTCCGCGAGCTCAGACCACAGACCCCACACAGCTCCTTCCCACCCACCCCCTCACTGCCCAGCTCCCAGGAGCACCAAGGTCCAGACGTATCAGACACACGGTGTGCCCAAGTGCCCATACACCTCGCGGCCCGTCTGCAAGGCCTGGGAGGCTGGAGGGGGGTGCTGGAAACAGCCAGAAGGGGGGAAGGCAGGGAGGAGCAGGCGTGGGGTGCTGAGAAGTGGGAGTTGCAGAGGAGGCTGGGAGAGGGGGCCCCAGGGGAGCAGGAGGCCTGCCTCCTCCTGCGGAACGGAACCGGGGCTTCCTCACCTAGGTGTCCCGGCCCCTGGAGAACGAGCTCTGCTATGCCAACCTGACCCTGACGCAGACCGGAAGGTCCCCTCGCTCCTCCCGGAAGAAGGCCTCCCTGAAGTCCTCCTTTGCTCACGAGGCCCAGGTGGAGGCAGAGTACATCACCATGGTGTGTACTTGGTGCGGCTGTTGCGTGGCTCAGAGCCAGACTCACCGTCGTCCCCGGCTTTGAGGATGGGCTTTCTCCCAAAGTCACAGCCATTGAACGACTTGCCTGCTGAGCTCCCCCAGGCTCCGGGCCTTTGGAAGGGGTCTCCGTACCAGGTCTCAGCCCTGGGGACCCTGGTCAGACAGGGGCCTTGTCCTGGGCAGGGGAGGCCCGGACAGGCTGAGGGACCCGGGACTCCATGCAACACGTGCTGCCGGCGTGTGGTGTGAGCTCAGGGTGCCGGCCCAGCAGGACGGAGGGAGGGGGGCTGCAGCCCTGGGGGTGGACTTCCGAAGCCCCGAGGGGTCTGTCCCTTAGCCACCAGGAGGCCCCTGCTGTCCACGGGCCCAGCCTCCCTGACCCACGTGCACCTCTGTTGCAGGATCACTCTCCTAAGGAGGACATCTCCTACGCAGCTCTGTCTTTGGACACCTCGGATCAGGAGCCAACCTACAGCAACATGGGCGGCCTGGTCACCCACCTTCCCGGCCGGAGCCCTGGGGAGCCCACGGAATACAGCACCATTAGGGAACCTTAGGACTCCTTGACCCCACTGAGGCCCTTTGGCATGTTCCTGCCTCGTCTGCTTTCTGCTCCCCATCCCCTCACGGGGACCAACCCTGGTGATGGAAGCCTTTGTCTCATGCAGCCAGTATCACCCTCACTTCTGGGCTGGGCTCTAGGCCTGGTTTGGAGGGGCTTCTGCATATCCCTTCCTCTCCCACCCAGCTTGGGAGGGGGCTGGGGCTACGCCCTGGGGCGCCGAGGGCAGAACAACGATGCTAACGAGGCTCGTCAGGAATCTGCACGGATTGCTTGCCACAGGCGGCGGGAAACCCGCGTGCTACTGCCGGGAACCTGTGCGTCCACCTCATAGGGCACAGAGGCCGTGCAGCTGCCATGACGCGGAGGCCTTTGAAATGAGGACATTATTCTGGATTATCTGGGGAGGCCCTAAATATAATCACAAGGGTCCGTATGGGAGGGAGGCGAGAAGATCAGGAGGTGACAGCAATGTGACAACGGAAGCAGCGGCTGGAGTGACGTGGCCGGGAGCCCAGCAGTGCCCTGGCCGCCAGACGCTGGAGGCGGTGGGGACCGGATCTTCCCCGGGAGCCTCCAGAAGGAAGCAGCCCACTGAAGCCCAGTGACACTGATTTCGGACTTCTGGCCCCTGGAACTGTGAGAGAATAAATCTGTATGGTTTTCATGAAGCCGCTGAATTGGTGGTGATTCGTTACAGGGACGTGAGGAGAGACATCTGTTACGTGGCGGGTGCCCTTCCCTACAGCAACTAATTTAATCCTCAGGACAGCCCACCAGGGGACCTTAGTAACGGCCCTATTTTACAGACGAGGACTCAAGGCACGGGGTGTGTGTGGGGGTTTCCGTGACTTACCAAGTCTTATCGGAGCCAGTGGATGAGTTGCAAGTTTGGTTCTTAGAGTCTGGAGTCTGGGCTACCACCTTGCACTGTGTGTCTAAGGAAAACAGTGCATGTGTGTGCATGCGTGTGTGTGTGTGTAAGCAGCTGAATAGTTACCTTCTTTTTATCCTCGTGTCTCAGCTCAAATTTCCCCCCTGAGAGCTGTCTCCCTGTCCCACTCACAGCAATACGTCCTGCCAGACCTCCAATTTCTCTCTGTCACGTTGCCCTGTGCTCCTTCCTTGATACCATTTACTACTTTACGAACGTACCGTATTTTTCCATGTAGAAGACGCTCATGTATAAGATATATCTTTCCTCAGCTCAGCCAGGCTGCCAGAACCTTCCACATGGCTGGCCCATATCCACTGTCCAGATAAAGGCAGAAGCAACCAGACTCCCCCAGCGAGACCAATCTGAACTAAATTCTAGTCTTTTCTGTGTTTCTCGATCCCTTTTGATTGCTTTATTCAAGTTAAAAAAAAAGGTCTCTACCAGATGTATCACTGCATGTCATGTTTTAATCCATTTGGATTGGTGGCTCTCTGAAAAGGGACCTTTTCATGTCCTCCGAGGTGGTGTTGGCTAGCGCCTGACATCTGTAAAACTTGTGCCGTCCATTCGACAATGAGACAGCACATTTCCTACTGGTGGCACTCCTGGGAGGCACCTGGGTTCTTTAGATGTTGGGTCATGACTTCAAGAATCTACCTTGAAGCCAGCCCTGTGCGTTCAAGCCTGAACTAGACTGTAGACAGAGTTAGGGAAGTGGCTGGGGCCTGGGGAAGGGAGGCAACGTATGCAAGAGGCTTGAAAGGAAGTCATTTCATAATGCTTATAGATTGCTAGCTCGGTGTCGTCTCAGCCATAGCCATCTGTTCCATGAATACTTTGCTAAGGCAGATTTGGGGTGCTAGACGAGCACCTCTATTACAAGAGAGAGAGAGTGCAGATGAGGTTCCTCTGGTCTGAGTGAGGGGTGGTATGCACCATTTTGCTGTACAATTTTCAGGAAAGCGGATGGTTTGTGTTAAGACAAACTCCAAGATATTTAACCACTCAGCTCTGACTGAGTGCCTAATTATTTACAGCCTGTCTGACGTTGCTGGAGTTGCCTTCCTCCAGCTTTTGAATTGTTAATATTTAAAAATTCCACTTCCTAAAAATCGTAGGGTTTGGACAGTCTCCTTTTGAATATATTACTGGCTTTTAGAAGACCGAGTCTTTTTGAGAGTTAGTTGAGGGAGAAAAGCATACTGGGCTGGTAACCTTCAAAATAGACAATTAAGATAAATGTCAGGCTGCCGTGACGCTAACTGGCTTTGCCTGATGCCTTAAAAATAGAATCTGGGAATGCCAGGATAGCTCGGGGGTTGAGGGCTTGCCTCACAATCCTAGGTCAGGAGTTCGATTTTCTGTCCTGGCCCATGCAAGCCCCTATACTGAACTGCAGCACAACTGGTAATCACAGGGATGGTGACGAAGGTTCTCGTCTCCCATGTGGGAGGCCCCTGGTTTGATTCCTGCTCCACGCAGCCCCACATCCACCTGTGTGGAAGAAAACCATGTTGCAGCTAATGAAGTACAATGATGGAGACTGCTCTGGGCCCTCCCCCTTCTCTTTCGCTCTCTCACCTTCTCACAAACAATAAAATAAATCTTAAAAAAATAAAAATAAAAGAAGAATTCATAGCTGCATTGCCTTGGAAGAGCAAGACTGCTGGAAGCAGTTGATTTCATGTATCAATAAGTTTTTAGATTGGGAGGGACTGATATAGTGGTCAGTCTTTTATTGTACCAAGTAGGCATATTCTCATCCAATAAAACTGGGATTGATAACTGGTAAATTCATTGAAAAAGTTGGTTAAATCAGGGAATCATAAAAAAGATACATTCTTTCTCTAAATGCTTTGACTTAGAATGTCTAAATGTGTACTGATTTACTCGTGTTTTCTTTTTTTTAATTTTTTTTGTTGTTTGAGAGAAGGTGTAAGAGAGAGAGAGACATAGAGAAGGAGGGAGGGCCCAGAGCGATTTGCTGTTGTTTTTGATGTAGACCTAACTAAGCCTTTTCTTGGCTTGTGGGTGTGTGGATAGAAGGGGTCCATGGGGGAAGCTGGGATGGCTCAATGGGTTGAACACTCGCTTTGCAGCCTCGGAGACTGAGGATTGAATCCCTGCTCTGGCTCAGGTGGACCCATACGCTGAACTGGGGTGTGCCCCCAGTTCAGTTCTTGCCGGGGCCTATGCGGGAGGCTCCCGGCCCAGTTCCTGCCCTGTGCAGCCCTGTGCCCACCTGTAGAGTGAAACTATATGGAAAACTAATGTCAACTATGGAGACTGCTCTGGGCCCTTCCCCTTCTCTCTGTCTCTGTCTGCCTGTCTCTCTCGTTCTGTCAAAAAACAATAAAAATAGATCTTTAAAAAACAAAGGAGGGGCTCATGGTCTTTTCTGCACAAGCTACACACACATCATATTGTGCTGGAATTTCAGTTCCAGTTCCTCTCACACTGAAGCAAGACACCCTAGACAGGTATGAAGCAATCTGATTGCAAAACTCTTTTTCCATTTTTGTATGTTTCTCCGGATATTTGTAGTTCCTTTACTCATTTCTACTTCGACAGCCTTAAAAAAAAAAAAATGACATGCCTTTCCTGAGTCTTTCCAAGGCATTCACTTTCGTTTGCATGGAAAGAACAGTTCCCTTTTTTGTTGACACTCTTATTTCACTGCTCAATGTCCTTGGTGTTTATGTGTTCAATTATTTAATTTATGGATGAATTCATGGAATCACAATATTATATGTAATGGGTATAACTGGCCTGAACAAGTTTGGGCTTGAACAGTTGACTCTTGTCAACTCAATGAGTGAGAGCGGGAGTGAGTGGGCCTTCAAGTGAAGAATCTGCCCATTGCCACGGGCAAAAAGTCAGTATGTTTTACCAAGAGACTGAGGAGTGTTGGCTGATCTAGTAAGTTGCTTAAGAGAGGGATCGGTTAAGGAGGTTTCTACCAAACTGTCTGTTATGACCATAATTTCATTAAAGAAAGGGCGTTTGAAGACCCCCGAGTCAGGGTAGTAGGCAGTGTTTCCCGAGAAAGGACAGTTGGTAACTTTATGCCAACATGAACTGATGCTGTGTCTGCGTCAGCTCCTGCCAACTGACTGATACTTTGTCAAGAGCTGGGCCTCACACGTGGACTGAGGATCGGCAGTTGTTGATCTTGTTCGCACTGTTCCCTAGACGTGAATTCTCTCCACTGCGTCCCAGCTGGTTTAGTCTAGCATGCCCCGAAGCGCCTCTACTAATCACATGCATCTGGACGCTGACAAGTTGTCAGCCATGGCCCGACGCCAGGGGGAAAAGGCCCCATCAATCACTCAGTCCCCCCCCCCCAGCACAAGCCCTGCCCCCAAATAGTCCACTGTGACCTCAAACTTACATGGCTCTGTCCTGAGGGTGTGGGGTGACTGACTCATCGGTCTTGCTGAAGGGACCTCTGAGGACGGGTTCAGAATTAAGGAAGGGCTAAGACTCTGTTCCTGAGGGTCAGAAATGGAGAAAAGACATTCGGAACCTCCGTGTGGTAGGAAATCTACGCTTAGCCGAGTGCACAAAAGTCTTCTCTGGCTTTCACTCCAGGCCCCAGAACAAAACTTCCATCCTGGGGAGTTTCTGAAGCCTCCCGCCTCTCCTCTCCCCATCTCCTTCCTCCCCTTCTGTACCACAAACCCAGACAACCCGGCTCCTTTCATTTACTAGCTTATTACGGTACTTTTTCATGTCAAGTTACAAAATATTGGATGCTTACAATTTGTTTAGATGATAGAGGGTAATGAAACAAACAGCCACTTACCGGCTGCTTTAGTGAAGAAATGGAACATTACAAACACCACTGAAGCCACACAGCCTCTTATGTGTCTTCTTTTCCCGTCACACGCTTTCAGAACGTAGCTCTGGGGTCCGTCACAGCCCCTGGCCCACTCTCCTTGCCTTTATGTTAATTAGCAAACTCATCAGATGAGCTGGTCTGCATTATGCAGATTCTGTACTAAATTGACACGTCTATTTGACTCTTCCTATTTTAATCTTATCCCCCACCCCCACCAATGCCCAATCATGCCTTTGTGTTATTTCAGGGTCTGTGATTGGTTTGTCACTCAGAAAGTCCTGCAAGGAGTTCAGACAAGGTACCCATTTCAAAATGTCACACAGCCTTTGCAAGATGAATGAGAAGCCACAAAAGCAGAAGGACTAACTCCCAGCAACCCTGCGTCCTGCCACAGTAACACCTCGCTGTCTGGCGGATGCCCAGTGAAAGGAGAACAGAGAGAGAGGTGATGTATGAAAATCCATGAGGTGTGAGAACCGAGGTGAGAGAAGGTGAAGGTAAAGTGAAGGAGAGCGGCCCCGAGCGGTCCAGGCACCATACACCTTGGCTTGCTTTCCTGCGGCTGCTGTCCTGCCGCTGGGTTCTGAAGGAGGCACGTCCCCAGGGGACGAAGTTGCTTGGCTCCTCTGCTCTCAAGACCCGATGAACAGTGACTCACTGCATCAGGCCTCCTTTCCAGGGGCTTGGGAGGCAGAGTCCTGGACCTGCTTTGTGAACAAATGTCCCCCCTGTTGGCATTGACTCTGTCTTAGTGTTTGTCCTGGGCCAGGCTGAGATTGTCGCTGGGGCTGCATTAGATTTTCAGGAGATCTTTGTACAAAAAATGATTAAGACCCTGAAGGTGGCAACAGCAGAATATTGAACCAACCACGGGGCTCTTCCAGATGCGGGGCCGCGTGCGACTCCCCGGGCTGCACACATGTGAAGCTGGCTTCCTCATCGGCCTTCATGGCTGCTCCTGCCTCACCCCCACTGGAAACATCCGGGCCTCTTCACCAACTGCCCCTGGTCCCCAAGCGAGGAGGAAGGGCTCCCCTCATGCCAGCCTGAGTCTCGCCTCCTGTGTCCTCGCCCCCTCTCCCCACAGGGACCTCCTTCCTGGGTGACTGAAAGTTGGGACATCTATTTCCTCCACAGGAAAGTCTACAGCCCCAATAATTGCCACAGCCCCTACCTGCTGTGACCTTGAACAAGTAACTTTATTATTATTTTTCCATCTGGCCTCCGTTTCCCAGTTTATCATAGGGAATAAGAAACAACATCTACTGAAAAAGCATGTGGTACGTATCAAGTGTCGTAGCACATATTACAGTTTTTTTGTAAACTGTAAAATGCTCCATAAATGAACCGTGTGCTTCTTTTTATCACTTATTATTAGCAATTGTTGGTCTCACTGGGTCCCCCTAGACCAGGGGTTCCCAACCTTTTTATACCCTAGGGCGCATTCTAAAATATTGGTAGGGCGGTGGGCACCAGCTATTTCTAAGGATATTTATTATTGAACAAGAATAAAAAATAATAAACAAAAATAATTTAAAAATAATAAATTTATTGTACAAATTATATACACACAAAGAAACATATATACAAAATGTAATACAAAGTAAATAAAAAACACATGTATAATAAAATCATTAAAAAAAACATAAAAGAAAACATAAAAAAAACCAATCTGTCAGTGTGATCTTTGGCATTGCATTTCATTGGCCAGTGCCTTGTAATTAGGAGAGTATGACGACAACCCTGTTAGCAAACAATTATTAAGATGCTCATCGGTAAGTCGAGATCCATATCATGATTTTATTAAATTCATGTTTGAAAACAAAGATTCGCATAAATACGTTGACCCGAAAAACGATTTGATTTTATATGCCGCTTTTTTAAAAAATGGGAACCTTTCTTTGTCGACTATGTTCCATAAGTCTCTGATATTAAGGATTTTAGTAAAATGTCATTCTTAAGGTTCAAAATTTCTAACTCTAGTTCTTCTGCTTTCCCTTGAACAAGGTCTACAATACATGCAGCTAGTTCTATTACATTTATTTGGCAAGTAAAAGGATTGATACAGAAGGAGACAATTGGTTCGATATTTGTAAACTGCAGAAATCTCTCTTCAAACTGTTTTTGAAGCACTTGCAGGGTCTCAATAAATAATGACACGTTTAATTCATTGTTACCTAGCATTTTCCTCATATATGGGAAGTGCACGAGAGACTTGATATGCAGATGTGATATCAACAAAGTCAATTTTGCTTTAAATGCGTTTAAAGAGCTTATCATTTCAGCTATATTTTTGTCTTTTCCATGCAACTCCAAATTGAAAGAATCTAATTTTTCCATGGTATCAGCAAGAAAACCCAAATCCACCAGCCAGCAAGAGTCTGTTAGTTCATCATAATTTTCATTTTTATCATGTATAAATGTTTTTATTTCTTCAATTAAGTTCACAAATCTTGTAAGAACTTGACCTTTACTGAGCCAACGTACTTCAGTATGCAGGATGGGATCGTGTTCTTTATCTTCAGTATCTTCTAACAGGGCCTTGAAAAGTCGGCGTTGCAATGGAGCTGCTTGAATAGAGTTGATTATCTTTGTGACTATTTTCATAACATGTTCAAAGGGCAGTATTTTACAACACAAAGCTTCCTGATGGATAATACAGTGGTAGGACATAAAGTTTGAAAATGATTCATCTTTCCTGCAAAGGGCAATAAATCCTTTGTTTTTACCAACCATTGCTGGTGCCCCATCGGT
>PVKE010000039.1:0-73104 GCA_004027555.1 Craseonycteris thonglongyai | reverse complement strand
ATCGCTGACATAATCTCACGCTTGTTAGAATATTCCTCAAACAAACAATCGGCAGCAGTCAGAAATGCTTCTTTTAACAATTCACCATCCTGGAAAGAATTTTTCTTCTTTGCGAGCATGTCAGAAATTTTGAAAGAAGCAATGGTTGCCTTTTTAGATTTTTCCACATGTCTAGTGAAAACAGTCTGTTGAGTAGTTAAACTTAATTTTAGTTGATTTATTTTTTTCTTTCTTATTTCAGATTTAAGTGGATAATTCGTATCAAAAGTGGTATGACTTGCCTGAAAGTGACGTTCAACATTATGTTTTCTCGGCACTGTAATACTACTGCCACACAACAGGCAAATGCATTTACCTTTTAAATTAATGAAACAATATGATTCCTCCCAGTCTGTGTTAAAATTATAGGTTCATTTTCTCTTATTTGGTCCACTCATTTTAGGACTAAAAAAATAAAAATAAAAATAGTTATAGAACTACAATATCATATCAAATTGCCACCGTAATAATAGATGACCTACCTCGCTTTTAGTTCATTTAAAATCGAATATATCAAAACACTGTGATCCTAGCTAACCGTCACGACCCGATCAGTCCAGCAACCGCAATCAAAACGGCAACTTGGCGTCTCCCGGTTGGTGGAGGAGAGTTTAAAGAGTGTAGCGGCTAAACAAGACGCGACATGGACAAAGGCGACAGCTAGGGACAAACTTATACATACGATACCGCAAACATACCGACGAATAGAATAAACCTGTGTAGATACTCCAACCATATTTTAAAATTCTAACAAATGTATAAAAATAAATGATAGTTTTACTTAGTGTTTATGAAAAACTTCTGATGCAGTCAAATAATGGCGGGTGCACACAAATCGGGCCGTGGGTGCCATGGTGCCCGCGGGCACGGGGTTAGGAATCCCTGGCTCAGAGGGTTAGCGCTCACTTTGTAGCCCCAGGGGCCAAGGATCAAGTCCTGGCCCCGGCCCGTGTGAACCCATATGCTGAGCTGAGGTGTGATGGAGGCCCCCAGTTTGGTTTTTGCCCCGCCCCTGGCTTGAGGGGGTGTACCTCCCATGCGGGAGGCCCCCAGCCCAGTTCCCCGCTCTGTGTGGAACAAAACCCTGTTGGAAGCTGATGACGTACAACTATGGAGACGGCTCTGGGCCCTCCCCCTTCTCTCTGTCTCTGTCCAAAATAATAAAATAAATCTTAAAAAGAGATAAAGAGGGACAGAGAGCAAGAACAGTCCTCACTGGCCCTGCCTATGCCTTGTGAGAGGGGAGTGTGTGTGTGTGTGTGTGTGTGTTGATGGCAGCCAGGGGCACAGGAGTAGAAAGCAAGAGGAAACATGAGCTTAAACACAACTTGGTTCAAGACAGCGAAAAGCATACCAGTGGCCTACGCCAAAGCACAGATTGTTAGATCACATCCCTGGGGTTGCTGGGAAGAAGCTGATGAGCAGAAGTGCACATGGCAGGGAGGGAGCGGCCTTTGGCATCAGGGTCAGGGCCGTAGGAATCACTTGCTCCGGGAGTCCTTGCGCTGTGCTGTTTCAACAGCGACCTGATTCTCGCTGCACAGCAGGAGCTGGCTGCTGCAGGCACAGGGGTAGGTCTGGGGAGGCTGTGAGTGCTGCAGTCAGGGAGGGGTTAGGATGTCTAGATCTGTTATTTGCTGCTGGCTTGGAGTGCTCTCCTTTGGCCCCAGAAACCATCCTGGGTTGGCAGGGGAGAGGATGGTCCGGGTGCTGCCAGCCGGGGAAGGGCATCGCCTGAGTTCTCTGCAGGTTAGCAAAGGCACCATGAACTCCATTCCCACTCGCGGTCTCCAGGGAGGGGGACATGGAAACACGGAGCGTGCTAGGATACATTCAGAGCCACTGCAAATGTCCCTGCCACCATCCTCAGCCTGGCACTCACCTCTGGCTGTTTATTTCCATTAAGGCTGGGTTTCCTGCCCTGAAATGAAGGAAGTCAGAGCCTTTCCCAGGACAGCTGGCAGGAAGAAACGTAAGCACACCAAGCACTCATGAGTTTCAGCTCTCTTCTCACGAAAGGGCCCAGGGACTCTAAATGAGCAGGAAGAATGCTTGGAGGGAAAAGCCTGGAGAGTCTGGAAAGCCACTGAGACGCTGGACTGCGTCACCACCATTTCCTGCTAAGGTGTCCAAGACAACCTGCCAACACCGCTCTGCGTGCCGGCTGCCTGCCCAGGGCTCAGGGCGGGACCCGCAAGTCAGCCAGCACCAGTGAGGTAACTTAACACTTCATTTATTTATCCCCCAGTCCCCAGAGCAAGCAGGTGGAAAACAAGCTATGGGGAACATCCTACAGGGAGTGGAGTGGCTCGCTTTTCTTAGCTTCCTGTTTGTTCCTGAGCAGAGGGTGGAAATTTGGCAAGAACTGGAGCTAGGGCCCTCATTCTGGTTTCATGTGCTTTTTCTTTTCTTTCAAAAACAAGCCACTTAACTGAGGTATGATAGACTTACTTTGAAAGTCAAATCTCTTCACCTACAGGGTTTGGATTTTCCTGTGGAATCTGGTTTACTTGACCACGTACCGGTATTTGTGTTCCATGAACATTGTTTAATTAAAAACAAACAAACAAACAAAACCCCCGAAGGACTTTTTGAAGGCAAGAGAAGAATAGATGGAGACAGACTAGCACGGATGCGCCTTTGCAGGTTGATTTGGTTTTTCCTGGTAAAATTTTCTGGCAGGGAAGGAAAATGTCAATGAAGCCAGAGCCTTCTCTAGAATCAGCGGCCCCGTGCGGGTGGGCAGCTGGCTGGCCCGTGAAACTCTGTCTCATTTAGATATTAACTCTTAATCAAAGGCCAGGAGGGAAACAAACAGGATTTGGCCTCAAATTGAGATCCGAAGCAACTGTTTCTTCCTTGGTTATGTCATTATCTTCTCGTACCTTCCTTAGGGCGCGGCTGAGACTACATAGTATTACAGCAATCTGTGTGCATATCTTACAGGCTAGGAGCTTGTTGAAGGTGGGGGCCAGGTATTTTTTTTTTCTGTTTGTTTTGGTGTGGGTGTTCTTGATAATGCTCAGCAAAGTATCTTTCACTTTGTAAATGCTCAGTGCATGTTTGCTGAAGGACTGGCTGAGGCATGTGGACTTGTGAGGGGCAAAGACATCACAAGATGAGCAGGAGAGGGAAGTGAGAAACAGATGCAAGAGGGGAGGGAGCGTGGCAGCGATGATCCGCTTGCCTTTCTCACCTCAAAGAGGTGTGAGAGCTGAGTCAGAGGGAGTGAAAATTGCTTGTAGGACAAGAGAACTTCAGTCTCCTTAGCACCCCAATAATTCCATTTTTTTCCAAACAAGGACCAAGTCCTAGATGGGTGGCTGGACAGTCTACATCTCTCTGCCCCCTGGTTACTGGTCTTTCTGAGATGCTATCGGGGAGACTGACTTTGTCTTAGTCATTGTTAGTCCGTCTTGGAACAAGATGGGTGTTCACCAGAGCACAGGTGATGATGAATTCAGAATTAAACTCTTGGCCTAAAGTCCCTTTGTCCCGATTCACTAGCATCTGGGGCAAAAACTGGCCCCTCTCTGGGCTCTGTTCCCAGAGCTCACAGCCAGAGCCCCCCCATGGGCTGTTTCTGAGCCCCTAACTCATGCTATTGACCTGATGGCTCTCAAGACGGTGTTGGTAGCAAGAAAGCGCCAGAGCGCTCAGAGGGAAAGTGCAGCAAGGTTGTCTGTGTGTTTTAAATGATTTAGTGGCATAAAATATTCAGATTTGTGAGCACAACAGAAACTCTATTTAAAAACTCCAAGCCTGCGGTGGATAAACCCCATATTTCCCAGCAGTTCCCAGATTCCAGCCCACACTCCAAGAACATTCTAAGACTCAGCAGGCTCCTTTGGGTCAGCTTCCAACTCTTGGGTCTAGCCAATGTGCAAGTGCCACCCAAGGCTGATGAGATTTGGGTTGTTTTTTTATACAAGTAAATTTTAATGGGTGCTTTCATTGCATCCCAAGCCTCCCCTCCCAGAAAAAGGAAATACTCAACTTGCAAACTCAGGGTGGGGGTATTCCCACAGAAGTCATGATTTTTGTATAGGTGTGTGTGTGTGTGTGTGTGTTTAATCCTATGGGACTGTGCCTGTAAAGTGTGTGTGTGTGTGTGTGTGTGTGTGTGTGTGTGAGAGAGAGAGAGAGAGAGAGAGAGAGAGAGAGAGAGAGAGAACATATGTTTCTGTGTATTAACCTGCTGCCCTCACAAAGCTTCATCAGTTTGGGTGACACCCAATGTGACACTTATTAAAGCTGCTCTGCAGCCCAAGATGTGTGTCCCAATAACAACCACCATTTTTTAATGCTTCCTGTATGCCAGAGAAACAAACAAACAAATAAATATTACGTTACCTCACATCTTCACTCAGAAAACAGTAAGCCGGGGATGCTTCTGCCTACTTTATAGATCAATAAAGTCAGGCTCACAGATGTTCAAAGTCATGTCAGGGGCTGTCTGATTCCAAGCCTGAGGTTCCTTCCCACCATACAACCATGTCTCTCCTCTGGCAAATTTCTAGGACTCTCTGACATAAAACCTGACATTAGATGGTACTCCCCCTCTCCATAATGGTAACCCCTGGGGAGGAGGAGGGGGAGGGGGAGAGGAGAGAAGGATTTCTGGGAAGCTGACAAGGCTCTGGCTCTTTCTTTGGGTAGTGGTTGCACAGTAATGCTCACTTTGTGATAATCCATCAGGGTGTACACATATGATTTGGGCTTTTCTTCTCTGTGTTGTACTTCAATAAAAATTTGATTAAAACACACACACACACAAAAGGTCCTTCTTCCTAGCAACTAATGTTGGAGGAAGCCAATGTGTTCCAATGAATTAGCAGGAATTCCTTGGACTCCGCTATGTAACAAACTTAAAAATGAGACAAATGTGTCAATGCCCTGGCCCTTTACAAATACACTTTAAGTGGATCACAGTAAAAAGTCATGCATGATAATACAATAATGTTGGGAGGTGATCAGCCTTATATGGAAAGGAAAACTTTCTACACACATATGTCACTTTGTTGGGTACCACAAAAGGAGTAAGCCAGCTTCTGCCCACAACATGCTCACAACCAAGCTGAAAAGACGGAGTATTTATTAGCAGTAAGTAGATGCTTGTCTTCAAATATAGTAGAACTTGTAGGAGCAGACTCTCTTCCAATTTAGTGATCAATAAACCCAAAGGAAGTGAAAGTTCTCATGGGCTACACCCTACACTTTATGTGTTGAGATTTGGAATGGGGAAGACCACACTTGATCAATAATTTGAAAACTTTGACCTCAAAACCTTAAACCTTTCAGAAGGAATATTTTTATTTGTATAAGATGGTTTAAACTTGGAGAGGCCCAGGATGGTTTTGTAACTGATTTGTAATTGTGTCCCTTTGCTCACATCACTTTCTACTGAGGCTAGATGCACAACCTCAAAAAACACAGATCTAATACTAGTTTACTTCAAATTCTAATGGTTTTAAAACTTCTGGATTGGGGCAGTTGCTATAAAATGTTCTTCATGAGCTAGGGGTTCAGAGACCTGGAAAAGTCACATGGACTATTCAAACCTATGCACCTACTTCCTCCAATTGTCAACTTTCCTTCATTTGTGTCAGAAATAGCCAACATGACACAGTGGGCCATATGGCTGCAACTTTAATGTGCACATTTGTTTCCTAGGATTCTTGTTAAATTACAAATTCAGATGCAGCAGATCTGGGGTGGAGCCTGCGATTTCACATTTCTACCTTGTTTTCTTGAACAAGTCACTTTGCCTCTCTGGATTTCAGTTTCCTCAAATATAAACTGTGTAATAAGGGAAGAGGGTGAATCAGATAATTTCAAAGTTTGCATTTCTTGAATTTTCAGAGTGATAATTTGATTTTAAAAACTCCAAGTATAAGACAACAAACAGCCTCTCAGGGGACCAACAAATTAACTGATATGAGCAAAGTAGAAACTATAAGGGCTAAATAAAAAGGGCAGAGAGAGGGATGAGGAACAATAATAACTTCTTATGGCAAATATAAGGTTCTTATTCTTTCAAGGCAACAAAGTTCGGATCCAAAAGTGTTGCCTAGAGCAAGGCTCTTACTTATCCCAACAATCACTTCAAGAGGAGACCCACATTACTGAGGACTGAGTTGATAAGAATCTTGAATGAGGGCAACTATGGGAGAGTGAAAACTTCGAAATAAGCACTTTCAGGAGGCTTGTAATGGAGTCAAGGCTGGATGGCAGCTCTCTGGAGTCACAAGACAGCCTCGCTTGAAAACAGCAGTTTGTTTCTACTGCAGAGCATTTCTATGTCTAATTTTAGCCAACCTGGCCAGGAACTCAGGTCTCTGACCACAGCTACCAGACCAAATGGGGTTGGAGCTTGGAGGGGAGGACAAACACAGCCTCCCACAAGGCTCACACAGGCGTTCAAACAGATGAGAGGCAGAAGGAAGTGAATGAGAACGAGATACCGGTGATTTAAACGAATGAACGAAGCTCCTAAACAATCTGAGCCTCTGGCGGTGGCCCCTCCCCCCAGGGCTCTGTTTTGAGCAGCAAACAGGATCAAACAGAAAGGGTTCCCCAAGCTCGCAGATAGGGACTAGTTTCTTTTTAAGTTCCAAAGCCAAGTCAGGGGAACAGAGAGAACTCTGGGTGACGGTGTGCCCTCCCAGCGTTGGGCTGGAGGAAATTCTTACCTTATGCAAGATGTGCTCATTGAAGTCAGGGCCAGCGCCTCCCTGGTAGGAGTCGGATCTCTGCAGGTCCATGCCCGTGGGGCTCGCTGCTTCCCGCTGGCCCCGCTGGGTGCGGCAGGCTCCGGGCTGAGCCCCGCGGGCCCGGCCGCCTCCGGTTCAGCACCGGACAGCTCCCGCGGCGGCTGCGGCCTCCGCGCCCGCGGCGTTTCAGCACCACGAACAGCGACACCGCCCTGGGCGCCCCGGACCGGAGTTCTGAGATCCTGTCCGCTCCGAACCCCGGCTCGTGACTCCAAGATGCTGGAAGGGACGCAAGAGCTCAGTCTAGCCAAACAGTGGGTTCCTTCGTGTCTCAGTCAGCTACTGGTCTCTGGGGGCTTAGTGACCCGGCTGCTTCTCAGGGCATTACGGTCCCGGGAGCTCGTGGCTCCTGATTTTCAGTGAACCCGTGTCCCCGTCTCACGACGTAGCTCTCAGCTCTCCGCCCGCATTTGCTGATGCGAAGTCCTGCGGCGCTGGCGCCGCTTGCCTTATTTCTCCCTGGACAGTTCCCTCCAGTACCAACGAGATAAATAGCAGCTTCAAGCCTGAGGTTGATAGACCCGAGGGGCTTTAAGGGTCCCTGAAGTCTCTAAAATATTTTTGCAAAACTTAGCTGAACTGCATTTTCCTAGGGAGAGGGTCTTGGACTTAAACCACACTCTCTAGGATGCATATACCACCCCCCCCCCAAAAAAAAATTAGGAACAACTGTCTAGGGAGAGGCAGGATGAGGTTGGTGAAGAGCACAGGATCCGGAGGTCAAATCTTGGCTCTGAACATGATCAGGTGTGTACCTTTGGGGATGTTTCTTCACCTCCCCTGTGTCCACAAAATGGAGATAATAGTACCTACCTCTTGGTGGTGTTCTGAGGATTTACTGAGTTATTAATTCATGTAAAAACCTAAAACAGTGTCTGACATGGATTAGGAACTAAAAAACAAAAACAAAAATTATCTACGTATGTGCTTTTTGAGCAAGGGGCTGGGAAGCTCTGGCCCCCACCTGTAAACACCAAAGAGTCTTGCTGCTGGGAACACGGATCTGCAGAGTTGCATTGCACCGGCACTAGAAGACCGACCATGAGGCTGACTGCCTTGGGAACTGGGGGCTGTGACTGGCCTCAGAGGTTTTCTTCATATGATGAACCTGGTAGACAGCCACCTCCCTGGACACAAGTCCTATCACCACCAACCACCAGAGTCAATGTTAATAGAGAGGGAAAGGGCCAGGCCTAGGGTTTATACCAGGGGTGTCCAACCTTTTGGCTTCCCTGGGCCACATTGGAAGAAGAAGAATTGTCCTGGGTGACACATAAAACACTAATAATAATGAATAAACTAGGAAAAAAAATCGCAAAAAAAAAAAAAATCTTACAATGTTTTCAGAAAGTTTACGAATTTGTGTTGGGCCACATTCATAGCCATTGGTCTACACTATGTACATCAAGGCTGGCCAAGATGAGGTTCATCTGTGGACTGCCAAGCAACTCTGGGTGACTGCTTGAATAATAAAATAAATAGCTAGTGGGCCATGATACTTGGAGAAGTAGCTCTTGTCCTAAAAAAGGAGCTCAGGCCTGCAATAGATACTCGATAAATACTGATTAAATGAACAGAGCCAGAGAGACAGTGTGTGTGGTTACGTGGATGAGGTTAAGAGAGGAGACACATACCTTCTTTATTACATTTCTCCTAGCTTCCATCTTTTTACTTTCCTTCCCTTGGTTTCCATTTCATTCCTTCCTCGAATCTCAATGACTTCCTGTTCTGATATGGATTGTGTTTTATTATTATTATTTTTTGTATTAGATTCTAATTGTCTTATATTTTTCTTCTCACTGAGTTTCTAATTGTTTTTAAAAATCAAATTCTGAGTAACAAAGAAACAAAAACTCATGGACACAGTCAATAGGTTAGTGGTTCCCTGAGGGTAAGGGGGAGGGGGGTTGGGGAGGAAGGAGGGGGCATCAAATATAAGGTGATGAAAGAGAACTGACTCTGGATGGTGAGCACATAATGCAATACATAGACGATGCCATGTAGAATTGTACACCTGGAACCTATGTAATTTTTAGCAATGAATGTCACTACAATAAATTTAACAATTAATAAAAAAGAAAAAGAAAAAGATAAAATTGAACTCTAAGCCTTCATCATGTGCTCAAGACACATTTTCCAAGTTCTCGTCTAGACCAGCTCCCAAGCTCGACTCTCCTGCTCCAGCGTGGCTGATTGCTTCCTGGGGCAGCTGGCTAGCTATAAGCTGGTTGTCTTCCTTTAGCTTAATTCCTATGTGGCTTTGATATTTCCCATGGTTCATACCTTCATCGTTTTTGGTTTACTTTCTCATGAAGTAGATGTACTTTTCTTGGTTTACGTCTCACAAATAAGCATTTGAGGAAGTTACTGTAGAATGTACTCAACTTCTTAAGAAAGGGGTCACGGGAGGTGAACTGCCCGAGTCTGCATATCTGAAAAGGTATTTGTTCTACTCTTACTCAGTTTCAGCTGGATTTAAATTCCAGGTTGAAGGCAATTTCCCTCAAGGTTGAAGACATGATCTCATGGTCTTCCGGTGCACTTAGTGCTGCTAATGGGAAGGTTGCTACTAGGGAGTCTGTTGCCAGACTAAGTCCTCAGCTTTGGAAATAGCCTGTTTTATTATTACTATTATTTTTGGGTGGTGGGGCGAGAGCAGCTTTTAGGATCTTGTCTTGATGCATGGTTTTCTGAAATTTTACATTAATTGATTTAATTGTGCACCTTTTTACACTTATTGTGCCGGGTACTTGGTAGACCCTTTCAGTTTGAAGATGCATGTCTCTTTTTTTCTCTGGAAAATTCTCTTGATTTAACTTTTTTTCCCTTCTTAATTATTACTGTTTCCCCCCTCCTCCCCCCACTGAAGTTCTCAGGGAGAGAGATGTTGCATTTTTGGGGTTGTTCCTTTTGCTATTTTATTTTATTTATTTATTTTATTGTTTGAGAGAAGATGAGAGAGAGAGAGTGAGCGAGAAAGAGAGAAGGGGGGAGGGCCCAGAGCAGTCTCCATAGTTGCACATCATTAGCTGTGACATAGTTTTGTTCCACACAGGTGGATGTGGGGCTATGTGGGGTGGGAACTGAACTGGGGGGGGGCCTCCCCCAAGGGAGGTGAGAACCTTCGCTGCTGAGCCATCTCAGCAGTTACCAGTTGTGCCCCAGTTCAGCGTATGGGGTTGCACAGGCTGCGGCTGGGAATCAAATCCTGGACCTCACGATTGTGAAGTAAGCCCTCAACCTCCCTATTGAAAAATAACAAACAACTCTCAGGATGTTGGGGTAAACAATGGTTAAATAAAGATGCAATGACCAGGCACAGGAACCAAGCGCTCTTGGTATGTGTTGAGAATCTACTGTGGACCCCAGAGCTTGGCGTGGGCTGTAGAGAAGGCTTCTCGGGCATTTCTGTTTATCACGAAAGCTCTGGCTTTTGTTTACTCTCTTATCTCCAGAGACTCTTTCAACCTCGTGAGACGCAGCCATCAATCAACATTTACTTTCCAGATACTGCCCTGTGCCAGACACAACAGGATGCACTTTATCAGCCTCTTAATTTAGTTTGTTTCAGGTAGAAGCCAGACAAAGATTTCCCCCACCTATCAGTTCCCACTTCTGCTTCTTTTGGGAAAAACAACTCTCAATTCCAAAAATAAGCACATTTAAGGATGATTTTCCTGGAGTTGGAAAAATACTAAGATATCAGTTGGTCCAAGAAAAAAAAAAAAGGTCACGATGAAAACAGGGGACAGTTTGTTTAATAGGACCTACATTTCAGAAAAATAACATATATTCAGGGAGTTTTATTGCAAGAATGTTAGCAGTAAGGTAATGAGATTGTGGTGATTTTTAATTTCACAGTCTTCTAGATCTTGCAAAAATTTCTATAGCAAATATACATTACATTTAAATTAAGAAACAAAAATAAGGAAAAGAAATTTTCTTAAACTGGGTAGGGGGCACATTGGGGAAAATTTTTATTATTTACTTTTGGGTTGTATATACTCTTTGTATAAAATATTTAACAGTCTGTTTTTTGTTTGTTTGTTTGTTTTTCCAGTCACAGAACCTCGTGTTTAAAACTTAATCTGGAAGCTGTCTTAATTGAACCATGGGCATTTGCTGGAGGCTATCCTAACATACCGTATATCTCTCCTAGAGAATGTTCTGTGTGCTCTTCAGAAGAATGTATATGCTGCTGCTGTTGGATACAATGTTCTATATGTCTGTTAGCTCTAATTGGTCTAATGTATGATTCAAGTCCAACATTTTCTTATTGATTTTCTGACTGGATGATTTGCCAGTTGCTGAAAGTGGGGTGTTGAAGTCCTTTACTATGATTATATTGTTTTCTATTTCTCCCTTTATATAATATTTCTTAGTAATTGCTAATATACTTAGGTCCTCCAATGTTGGGTACATATGTATTTACAATGTTATATCTTCTTGATGAATTGACCCTTTATCATTATATAATTACCTTCTCTATCTTTTGTTATGGTTTTTGGCATAAAGTCTGTTTTGTCTGATATAAGTATACCTACCCCCATTTTCTACTTGCATGGAGCATCTTTTTCTATCCTTTCACTTTGAGCCTAGGTGTGTCCTTAAAGCTGAAATGAATCTCTTGTAAGCAGCATATAGCTGGACATTGTTGTTGTTGTTTTTTAAATCTATTCAGCCAATCTGTGCCTTTTGATTGGAGAATTAAATTCATTTACACTTACAGTAATTATTGATATGTAAGAACTTATTCATATCATGTTATTAACTGCTTCCTGGCTATTCTATAGTACCATTGTTCATCCCACCTGCCCCGCCCCCCTTTCTTCCTATCTTTGTGATTTTTCAATGGTGGTATGCTCTAATTCCCCTCTCTTATCTTTTGTGAACCTACTATAGTTTTTTGCTTTATGGTTACCATAGGGCTTTCGTAAAACATCTTAGAGACAAAACGATATATTTTAAGCTGACAACAACTTAACTTTGATCACATACAAAAGCTTTACCCTCTCATTCCCCCATTTGAAGTATTTGATGTTACACTTTGCCTGTTTTTATTTTGTACATTTGTCTCAAATTGTAGTAGTTTTGGTTTATTTTTAATACTTTTTTCCTTTAACATTTCTACTATAGTTAAGTGGTTAACACACCATCACATTACAGAATTAGTTTTCTAAATCTTACTATATATTTACCTTCACCAGTATATTGTATATATTTTTTATGTTTTCATGTTACTAATTAGTGTCTTTTTATTTCAGCTTGCAATACTCCTATGAGCATTTCTTGTAAGGCAGATACAATGGTGATGAACTGCCTCAGCTTTTTTTTTTTTGGTCCTGTAATGTCTTTTTATTTTTTAATTACAGTTGACATATATTATATTAGTTTCAGTGTCTGATAATGTCTTTATTTTCCCCTCATTTCTGAAGGATAACTGCCTGATAGAGTATTCTTGGTTGGCAATTTTTTTTCTTTCAATGTTTTAAATATATCATTTGCCCTCTCCTGGCCTATAGAGTTTCTGCTGAGAAATCAACTGATAGCTGAATTTGGGTCCGCCTGTAGGTTATGATTTTTTTTTTCTCTTGCTGCTTTTAGGATTCTGTTTTGTCTTTGAATTTTGACAGTTGTATCATGTGTCTTGGAGAAGGTTGTTTTGCATTGAGATAATAGGGATGATCTATTAGCTTCATGAATGTGAATGTACAAGTCTCCCCCAGGTTTGGGAAGTTCTCAGCTATTCTTTCTTTAAATAAATTTTCTGGGGGAAGCCGGGATGGCTCAGTGGGTTAAGCGCTCACTTTGCAGCTCTGGGGACCAAGGATCGAATCCCGGTCCCGGCCCGTGCGGACCCATATGCCGAACTGGGAGCTCCCCCAGTTCAGTTCTCTCTCTGTCTCTGTATCTCTCTCTCTTTCTCTCTGTCAAAAACAATAAAAATTTAAGTAATTAATTTTAAAAATAAATAAATAAATAAATAAATTTTCTGCCTCCTCCTCTCTCTCTTCTCCTTCTGAAACTCCAATTATTCTGATATTTGTATTTCTGATAGTGTCCTATAGATAAGGTGACCAGATTTTAACATTGGTAAAGCGGGACACCATTGACCAGGGGGGAGGGGGGTGCTTGATTAAAAATTTGGTCTATCTCCTGCCGTTCCCTAGCTTGTTGTGCATTCTTTCCCCAAATCGGGACTTTTTAAAAACGCTGTGGGACGTGGGACAAATTGTTAAAAATCGGGACTGTCCCCCCAAAAGCGGGACGTCTGGTCACCTTACCTATAGATCACATTGACTTTTTTTGCTCTTTTTCATTCATTTTTCTTTGCTTTCCTTTGACTGGATTAGTTGAAAATTTCTATGCTTTAGCTCACTGATTGTATCTTCTTGGTCTACTTGATGTTGAGGCTCTCTATTTTTTATTTTATTCATTGAATCATTCAGCTCCAGAATTTTTGTTTGGTTGTTTTTTTATGATTTCTACTTCCTTATTAAATTTCTCATTTTGCTTATGTATTGTTTACCTGATTTTGTTCAATTGTTTTTCGGTGTTTCTTTCTCTGAGTCCTCAAATCATCTATTTTGAATTCTTTTTTTTTTTTTTATATCTTTTTATATTTATAGAGAGTAATTATTTTATCTTCAGTGCATATTTATTTTTATTTTACTTTTGACAGAAAGAGAGAGAGATAGAGACAGAGACAGCTAGAGAACCGAACTGTGGGAACTCCCCAGTTCAGCATGTGGGTCCGCCTGGGCCGGAGCCGGGATTCGATCCTGGGTCCTCGGGGCTTCAAAGCGAGCGCTCAACCCGCTGAGCCGTCCCGGCTTTCCCTATTTTGAATTCTTTATCAGATAGATTACAGAGTTTTGTGTCTTTGAGTTTGGTTACCAGAGGATTATTATAGTTATTTTGTGATGTCATGGGCCTTTGGTTCTTCATGTTTCTTGGGGTTTTGCATTGCTGTTTTTGCACTTGAAGTAGCAGTCACCTCCTCCTATATTTACTAATTGGATTTCGGTGGGAAATAATTTTCACTGGTTCGGCTTACATCTAGGACTTTCTCCAACCTTATACAGATATCTGCTTCATGCTTCTTCTTGCTCCCTCTAGTGACAGAGTTGCCTCTTTATCTTACAACTCATCAGGCTGGCTGTTGGACACCTCTCTTGTTTTCCAGAAGGTGGCGCAACAGCTCAAGTTTGTGGTTTTCCTTTCTCCCAGAGCCTGGTTTGTTTTCTGAGCACACTCCTTCCTGGTCTATCAGAGCTCAATTAGGTGCCACAGAATGTTCACAGGGATCTGGCTACCGAGTGAAAGGAGGTGTGGGTTCAACATTTGGGCCAAAAGAGTGCCCACAGTCCAGGTCAGGGGTTGCAGGGGGTTGGAGGGGGGGAATCCTTGGGTGAGGTTTTCCCAATAGCTTATGGGTGATTTTCCTGCTGGAGTCCTTAGTGCAGTCAGTAGGAACCATATCCCTTTAATGCCCTTTGATATTCTTATCTGCCCACTTCCCAGTCTCCTTCCATCCAGTCATGGAGGTCCTGCCTCAACATGCTGGTTGCTGCAGAAGGAAAACGAGTTTCTTCAGCTGTCTCCTGCACACCAAGGGCAAAAATTGGCTTTGACTGTTGAGAACTCAATTTTGATTTTCATTTCATCAAATATTTGCTCACAAAAATCCCAGGTCCTGTGCTAGAGAAAAGGAGGTAAGATTTACTCTTACAATGCTAGACACCTCTTCATATGCTTATTAGTTTTTCATATATCTCCCTTAGTGAAGTGTCCATTTAAATCTTTGGCCTCTTTTTAAATATTGAGTTGCTAGCCTCTTTATTGGTAATTTATAGGAGTTCTTTATATATTCCAGATGTCCAATGTCTATGGTTCCCTGGCAAGACACAGTTTTGCACATATTTTTCCCCAGTCTTGGGTCTGCCTCTTCATTTTCTACATAATGTCTCTTGATGAACATAAAATTTTAATGCTGATGAAAGTTGATTTGTAATTTATGGTAGTGCTCTTTATGTCGTAAGCAAGCAATTGCCTACTTCAAAGTTCTGAGGACATTCTCTTTTGCTTCCCCCCACCCCCATAAAAGCCTTTGGGCCTAGCTTTTATGTTTAGGACTGTGATCATTTTTAAATTAATTAATTATAATTAATTCACATGCTCTTGTGACTGCATATCACCATTGTTTACACCCCTCAATTTCTGGGATACTCACCCTCATGCACAGATGAGCTCACATCGAAACTTCTGCGGAATCTAGGAACTGAAACTGCAGGCCAAATTTAGAAGGACTTGTGCAATGTCAGGCAGTTCCTAAGAGGTTCTGCTTGTGTGGTTTCTTGGTGATTCCAAATTAGAAGCTGGTTTCCATCATTCTCTTACTGACTAGTGGACCATGCACATGAATATAAGTGGGAATGTGTGGAAGGTCTTTCTGGTTGACCATGAGCGTTTGTACGCACATACATTCTCCTATGGGGTTCACCAAACTGGAAAACTGGGATCTGCAGGTCAAGCTTGCACACCTGTCTGGAGATGTCTAGAACCACTGTGGCTCAGAGTCTTCCCCTGGGACATCTTGTGGGAATAAACTTTTTTGCCTTGGGTTCCCTTGGTATTTGGCCCCCTCAGGTGAGGGGTTCCAGGACTCAGTCAGAAACCAGAGTGTGGGAATGTGCCGCTCATACTGCAGCATTGCTGACTTTCTCTTCTGCTGGGTTCCTTGGGGGACAAGTCAAGTTGTGGGGATGGGGGAGGGGGTGGAGGCAGGTGCCCACACTCAAAGTTGTCCAAGGATGGGTCGATGGAAGCAGAGGTAAAGGAAGAATATGTGTATGTGTTTCTTGAACTGAATGTCTTGGTTTTCTGCATTTGCTCCTCTTCCTTGGCCAACCCTATAAATTTCAAGGTTCTCCAACACCCCTGTCTTCTTCTTAATCAGAAGCACAGGATTCTCTCAGACATCCTTGTGGCTCTAATACATGCTCAAGTTGGAGGACGTTCTCTTCCAACGCCGTGTCATCCACTCCACTGGTCCCATTAACCCCTCCGTCAGGCTCTCTAATCAGCATATTGACCTTCCCCTCTCTCTCAGACCTACACCTGGAGGTCTCACAACTGTCCCTTCAGCTCTTCCAACTCCCCATGCCCCAGAGCACACGTCTCATTTCCCTCCCAGCTGGCTTCTCCCCAGTTCCCTGACTCAGTTCATGGTGTCCCCATCCCTAAGTTCCCCAACGCTGGACACCCTGGATTCAGTTTTGGCTTCTTGTCATTCTCCTCCGATGAGTCAAAAATCTTGTCAATTCCACCTTTATGTAATACCCTCACATTTTTATTTTTTATTTTTTGGGGTCAATTCTCACAGCCACTCTTGTGATTTGGATTCTTATTTCCCTACTCTCCTCTTTCCAGTTTATCCCACATGCCCCTAGAGGAGAAGCCTCCTTCTAAACCTCACCCTGACCAAGTCACTCCTTTGCTTACTATTTGTCATCGTCAGGGCCCTCCATGATCCGTTCCTGTGTTAGTCTCTACGACTGTGTCATTCTCCACTCCCAGGACATCCTGTGCTCCAGCCACCATGGGCTGATCTAGCTCTGACCTTCTCTTTCTGCTTTCTTCAAAGTGATTGCTCTGGTTGCAAAAATCTTCCCATCTCTGAGGACCTCGTTCCAGTGCCACCTCCTCCGTGAAGTCTCCCCTGGCCTGTCTAGACCCAGTTGGTCACACCTGTCCTCTGGGATTGCTCTGTCACCTTGTTATCATTAGCTGCCTGGTGGGTTGCAAGTCCCACTGGGGTGGGGGGCTTCCCTGTTTATCTTTGCATTGCCCCACTGTTAGTACTGGGCCTGCCTCAGAGTAGACACTCTGTAAAGGTCAGTTGAACTGTTGTTGCTGAGTGACACACACTGTAAAAATATGTATTTCCACAGGCATGTTTTTGTTGCATCTTTGCTACACAAATCAAAGCTTAACCTCTTGGTCATTCTTTGACTAGCAAGTGGGATATAACAGCACACATGAAAATTGGTCTGCTTTTGACAAATTTCACTCCTTTGACCTTGAAGTGAGTTATCCAATAAATTATGGCAGCAAAAGAAAATATTCTTAGCTAAAATGAAGAACTGAAAAGAGACCCTTGGGGGAATTTTCTGCAAATGACCCCAAAATAGATTTCAGATGGAAAAGCAGCTTTGAAATAAATTTCCAGGAAAGATCAACAGCTTGAAAGTGATCATTTTTGGGAAGCCATTCTATCCTGGAGCCGCTCTGTGCTCACTAAATGATTCACGGGGCTATTGAGAGGAGAGAATTAGATAACAGATGCAGAAGTGTTTGGAGAAGTTAAGATACTCTGCTAATGGAAGCCCTTATCTGATGAGTGGTTTGCAGAGTGTTTCTCCTGGGACCTGGTATTGTCTCAGTTGCTGGGTGGCCTTCAACTGGCAGAGAGAGAAGGCAGAACAGTGTCTTTGAATTAGATGCTTCTCTGGTTTGAAGGTCTACTTTTAGCTTCTTCATCCCCCAGTAGTGCTCCTCTGTGTGGGCTAGTCATTAAATGGGTGTGGCTGAGGGATGGTCACTGAGGAAGAAAAGAGGAGCAGAAAAGCCACTCAGCACCTGTCCTGTGCCCGTGTCCCTCCCATAGGGCTCTGCTCCTCAGTTTCCCCTCCCCGCTCCTGCCGAAGGTGCCCCAATCCTGGGCTGCTCTGGGTGAACCGGCCTCAGAAAGGTGTCTGTAGCAACTTCTTGTGCCTCTGTTTGGAGGAGCCAGATTTTTGGGGGTCAGTACTGAGCCCTTCTCAGTGGGCTTGAGAGGACGATCAGAAGTGATGATTAGGCCTGTGGTGTGTGATGAGCGCCCAAGAGCAGCCACCACTGGTCTGTGCTGGAGGCACTGGGACCAGTGCTCCGTGATGGGCGAGCACTCTGGTGCAAGACTCTAGGACTCGGACCTAACCCACGTGGACCTCAAACTGGAGTAGGTTTCCGCTGATCTCCCCACGGCTCAAGATCTGGGACCATGCTCTCATCCAGAAGGCTGTCTGGGGCTGTGGTCCTGCTTACCCCATCGGCCTTTACTATTGTTTGTGTATTTATCGGTTGACCTATTTTTTTGTATCTGCCCCACTTCTGGGCCTTGCACAAGGGGTGCTTATATGTTTGTGGAATAAACTGACAAGAGGTGTCAGCAGGGTTGGATCTTCCTGAGGGTGTCTGGGGGCAATCTGTGATATTCCCTGTCTCTGCCTTCACCTTCACACAGTGTTCTCTTTGCGTGTGTTTCTGACTCCCAATTTCCCTGGAACTCTATCTTTTCCCCAACACTTGCTTCTCCATCTGTGTCTTTAGCTTAATGAACTGTGCCATCCTGAACTCAAGATGGACAAATACTATTAATGGGATTCTGGGATAGTTCAGCAGTTAAGCACTTGCCTTGCAACCTCGAGGTTCAGGGTTCGATTCCCAGCCCCAGCTCATGCAAACCCTATATGCTGAACTGCAGTACAACTGGTAACCACCAAGACAGCTCAGTGGTGAAGGTTCTTGCCTCTTATGCAGGAGGGCTCGGGTTCAGTTCCCACCTGGTGTGGCCCCACATCTACCTGTGTGGAATAAAGCCATGTCACAACAAATGATGTGCACATTTTGCTTATCTCATCATTCGTCAATGGACACTTGGATCGCTTCTATGCTTTAGCTATCGTGAGTAATGCTGCTGTGAACATGGGTATACAAATATCTCCGCTTTCGATTCTTTTGGTTATATACCCAGGAGTGGAATTGCTGGATCATATGGTAATTCTATTTAAAAATTTTTGAGTGGGGTGCTAGGATGGCTCAGCGGGTTGAACGCAATGGTCTTGCAACCCTAGGTCAAGGATTGAGTCCTGGCCCATGTGAACCCATATGCTGGACCGGGGTGAGCTTCCCATGAGGGAGGCCCCAGGCCAGGTTCCCTCCCTGTGCGGCCCCCACTCACCTGTGTGGAACAAAACCATGTGCAAAACTGATAATGTACAACTATGGATTCTGCTCTGGGCCCTCCCCCTTCTCTCTGTCTCTCTCTCTCTCTGTCAAAAAACAACAAAATAAATCTTAAAAAAATTTTTTTTTGAGGAACAGCCATACTGTTTTTCATAGCCACTGTATCATTTTACATTCCCACCAACAGTACACAAAGGTTCCAATTCCTCCATATCTCCAGTCACATTGTTTTTGATAGTAGCCATTCTCACGGGTGTGAAGTGAAGTGGTATTTTATAGTGGTTTTAATTTGCATTTCCCTAGTGGTTAGTGATGCTGAGCATTGTTTCATAGGCTTATTGGCCACTTGAATACCTTTGGAGAAAGGTCTAGTCAGGTCCTCTGTCCAGTTTTGAAGCAGGTTGTCTGTTTTTGTTGTTGAATTGGAGGAATCTTCTATGTATTCTGCCCATTAGTCCTGTGTGGGACATTTGCTTGGCAAACACTTTTTTCTCATGTCTCCTGACTGTTGGGTAATCCTAGCTGAGCATGGGTGTGGGCTTGGAGGCTGATAGGCAGCAGCTGGGACTGTGCTAAATACACCAGTGCCCACAGCACCCTACCCTCCTCTGGTCCCCAGCATGTCCTGGGAGTGAGCAGAGCTGATGGTGTATGTGCGTGGCTCACGGGTGGCATATGACATTGGGACCAACGACCTTGTGTCTGGTGCTCAGTGATGCATGAAAGACCCGGGTTTGAGAAGCCTGAGACTGAACTACCTGTTCAAGCCTGAGAGAGAGGAAGAAGGAAGTGGTGGAAAGAGAGAAAGAGCGAGCGAGAAGAAAAGGCTGAGTTAAGGCAGCCCCGACTGGTTCTTCTGTCTGCGTGAGTACAGTGATGATTTTGCTTTCAAAAGGGAGGGTCGCCTATCTGCTCTCACTTGCTCTCCCACTGACCTGAGAATTGTCCCAAGTCCCAGGAAGTGGGTGAGGCAGCAGCAGTGACTTCAGACTTTCACCAACTACAGCTGGGGGTCTTGTAGGAACAAGAGAGTACATTCAGCCAAAGGTGAGGGGTGACCTAAGAGAGGAGAGAGGGGTTCATTGGATCCGTTGGTCATTTCCTCAACAAACAAAATGTGTTTTGCATGAGATAATCCAAGATGAGAGATAGAAGATTGGGTTGGGGTCATGGGATTCTGGGTTCTAGCCTGGCTCTGCATCTGACCACACAGGCTGACCTTGTTCCAGTCACTTACTTTTGGGCCCTGGTTTCTTCAACTCTAACATGAAGGAATTGAACTAGGTCAATAGGCTACGAGGCATTACTGTTACCAGGTTATAAGATCAACTTGAAGGTGGGGGCGTTGTAACCAGCATTAAAAAACATAAAATAGGATACAAAGCATCTCAGTGCATAGAATGTAGTAAAGCTTAAATATTATTTTATAAGACTTGTTTCAGACGTAAATATGGGTGGTAATTGTAGTCTGAAATGTAAAATGTATTTCTTACTGTGGGTTTCAGTCAAAATACTTATATTTTTTTCATTTTTTCAAACTACTAATTATTATTATTATTATTTTCAAACTACTTTTTAAAACACTGGAGTAGATGAAGCTCCTTTCCAGCAACCGCATTTACTATTTCTGGGTGAGGTATCAAATACCTCAAGTCCAGAAATATTTGTTACCCCTTTTCTTCCTCACTTGCAGACACACACATACTCTAAAAAGTTTTCTAGGGGAAGCCAGGATGGCTCAGTGGGTTAAGCGCTCACTTTGCAACCCCGGGGACCGAGGATCGAATCCCGGCCCCGGCCCGTGTGGACCCACATGCTGAGCTGGGGAGTGCCCCCAGTTCGGTTCTCACCAGGGTGAGACCCCGGCCCAGTTCCTGCCCTGTGCAGCCCCGCGCCCACCTGTGGAATGAAACTATGTGGAAAAACCAATGATGTGCAACTATGGAGACTGTTCTGGGCCCTCCCCCTTCTCTCTGTCTCTATCTCTCTCTGTCAAAAACAATAGAAATAAATAAATAAATAAATCTTTAAAAAGTTTTCTAGAGATCTTTCTTTCTTTCTTTGCTTTAAGAAGTATTGTTTTTGAAAAACCAAAAAGTGATATGATAGTAAAAATGGGAATGGAAGGAGGAACAAAGAGAGAGAAGCAAGAATTTGGCTTTGAACCTAGAGAGCTGAGTGTGTTTTCCTTTCTGTAGATGTGGTGGGCAGATGATCCATCAGGGTCAGAAGATGTGTCTTCCGGGGGCCTTCCTGCTCCTCTGCGTCCCAGGTGAGTGGGGCTTCGGACTGGGGCCACGTCTACTCCATTAGGGGGACAGGGAGACGGAGACTCAATAGAGAGAGATTCGTGTACACGGTGTGGAAGGCTGGGGAGATCTTGAAAGATTCTAAATGTTGTTCAACCTACTTTATTTTCCCCACATATCCTCCCTTGTGAATGGAGAAGGGGAAATTTACCCTTAATATCTTTGCCTTCCAAACCCACCTTTTCCTACCCTGAGGCACGAAGCGCTAGTGCAGCAGGGGCTTCTACCTGTCGAATCGTGTGTTGTCCTTGTCAGGGTGAGAAAGGGGTCACGTCAGACTAGTTAGTCCTTATGCGTCAGCCTTTGCCCAGCTGCCCTTGATTCCCCTCCCACCTCACTGCCCTGGCTGGACACGAAGTACCCTCCATTCCTCACACAGCCCCCCACGACCTAGCAAAGGCCAGATCACGTCCCCTTGGGTCCTTTCTCAGAATCAAGGTAGTCTCCCTCTCCCTTCCTTTTTCTGTACCCCCATCCCAAACCCCACCCAGCCGAATGCTGTGCTACCTTGGGGATTACGAAGTGCTCGTGACGGGGGTAGTCAGGGGCGAGTCCTTCCAAGGGCTGCTTGCACGACCAAACCCCTCAGCACGTGTGAAGAGCAGAGAACCGTGCCAGCTCTTCCTGAGCCCTCGGTCCGTGTCAGCTGTCCTAATGACGGTGCCGCTGGATCCTCACTCAGAGCTCGCTCACCGCGCCCACTTCATGAGTGAAAACTGCAGAGGGAGGTGATTCACGGCCTCACCTCCACAGGCCCGGGAAGCTTAAGCAGTTTGGGGAGAGAGGTTAAGTGTGGAGAGTGGATTTGAGAGAAGATGAGTATGTGTGTATGTGGGTGCAAAGGGGTGAGTGTGTGAGCACATGGGGGGCCACCCAGGGGTGAGGGCACGGCATATCTGTTCATTCAAGGTCACTGTGAGGAGCAGTGATGGGGGCTGGAGCCCAGGGCGCAGTGGCTGGGGGCCTGTGGACTTGTGTTTTTCAGGTTATCTTACCCTGAGCAGCTTCAGGATCCTCAAAGGCACAGTGGGAGGGAGCCTGGTGATGAAGTGCCGGTACCGTGTGGGTGACGAGGGCCTCCGGAAGTTCTGGTGCCAAGGTCCCGAATGGAGAGACTGTGTCCAAGTCATTGAACTGGCACCGGAGGCGGGCCAGGAGGTGAGGCGTGGCCGAGTGACCCTCC
Organism: Craseonycteris thonglongyai; assembly: GCA_004027555.1. Taxonomy (NCBI): domain Eukaryota; kingdom Metazoa; phylum Chordata; class Mammalia; order Chiroptera; family Craseonycteridae; genus Craseonycteris; species Craseonycteris thonglongyai. The sequence goes on along the minus strand of PVKE010000039.1, from coordinate 50,791 downwards.
TTGACAACCCCAGGGAGCGCCACTTTCTCGTGATCACAGAGGACCTGGAGGAGGAAGACGCTGACGTTTACTGGTGTGGAGTGGACAGGGCCAGAAGTGTCCCCTGGCCCCCAGTGGTAGTGGCTGTTTCTCCAGGTAATGCTACCACGCTCCCGTGGTCTGGCGTGGGTGGAGGTGGGGTCCCCAGTCTCTCCTGCTGAGGGGTGGACGAAGGGTCCAGCACTGGCCCAAGGACTGGCTGTCTAGGGGGACAAGGGACGAGGAGGGACAGAGCAGACGTGCTTGCGAACACTGGTGGGGCTGGGCAGGGCCGTTAGAGACTGAGGCCGCGCGTATCTGCACGGGTGCTGATAGGTGGCATGCAGAAGTAACGGGGGTGGCGACAAGGTAGGGGTTAAATGGTGTTTGAGGGGGAGGGACCGCTCTAGGTACAGGGCACACAGGAGTGCCCCTCTGAGGAGGTGGCATTAAGTTGCGTCACCTCCCCCTGCCCCACAGATGCCCTCAGGTCCCCCTAGCCCTGCCCTCCCGGTTCTCAGAGCAACATACACACGTCTATATGCGTTTAGCTTCCTCCCTTGGGCCCCCACTGAACCCACAGGAGTGTTTTTCTGTGTTTTTCTTGTGTGTCGTGTGCCTGATCTGTGTGTGGGGTGAGGACAAGGGGCAGGGTCTGGGTCTTGCCCTTTGGGGGCTCACTGGGCTTCCAGAGGCCCCCACAGCAGTGGAAACATGCCAGACCCCCACCCACGGCCTCTTGGGGGGGCTTGCTGGGGGGCTGACCAAGGCCCCTGAGTGTTCCCTTCTCCCAGCAGCCCCCTGCTGAGGAGACATCGCTCTGTGTCCGGTGCGTCCTGGTGTGAGACCGCTGGGCTCCTCCAGGCGGAGCAGGGGGCGGGATAACGCTGGGATCCTCCTGGCTGGTCTTGGCATCTTCCAACCCCACCGCCCCCCAAGGACCTTTCTCCTCTCCCTGGGCTGTCCCTTCCCTTCCCAGGGTCCCTTGAGGAAGGTGAGATGTGCAGTTTCATGACAACTATGGACTTGGAGTCATTTGGAGGTTGGGGCAGAGAATGACTTGTGACCTGGTTTATAGGCTCAGTGACAGTAGAAGTGAGGACCACAAAGATGCCAACCAGCGTGGGAGCCCCGGTTCTGAGCAGCCACCTGTCCAGCCCTGGCCTTCCTGACAGGTAAGAGAAGCTGAGTCCCTGCACACCGCCCCCCCCCCCCCACACACCGGGGGGTGGGTTCCCCCTGTCATGGATTTGACAGTCTCCTGATGGGAATGCTGGGGTTGGGGCACTCTTGGCCTTGGTGTGACACCTTGGTACCTGCTGCAGGTCCCAGCCAGAGCCCACGGTCCCTGTAGCTGGCCTCTGCCTCCCTTCTCTGCTCTGTCTCCTTCCGTGTCTCTCAGTATGGGGGTGATAGTGTCTGATGCTTGGGTTCCTGTCACTGCCCCACGTTTTAGTAGCAGGGTGACGACACTGAGCGAGTCCCTTCACGTCTCGGTGCCTTTGTGTCCTCACCTAAGAATGAGGATGATTCTAGTGACTGGCTGTTTCGTGCCAGACTCTTAGTGGAATAATGGAATCATTTGTGAAGTTCATGGGGTCTGCGGGCCAGGAATTTGGACGGGGCGGTAGGGAAGTTTGTCTCGGCCCCAGGAACCTCAGCGGGGGGACCCGTGCTGGAGGCTGGAATCACCTGGAAGCTCTCCCCCCGAAGTGCTAACGCTCACTCACCTGGCCTTGGCTGAGGCCGAGGCAGGAATTCCACCTGAGGCTTCTGCACGGGCTCTGGGCCTCCGTGCGGGGTGGCGGCTGCTTCAGGAGCCAGGGTCCCGAGAGAGCGAGCACCAGCCAGGGGGGCACTGTGTCCTGCTTGTGAGCTCTCCTCAGAAGTCACACGGCAATGACAGGTGCGCCCATGTTCAAGGACATGGGAAATAGCCTTCACATGTTGCTAGGGGCGTGGCCAGTTTTCGTGGCACCAGAAATATTGCTGTGACCATTTTTGGACGATAGGGCCTGACACCTGCCTAATACATCCCCACGAGGAATATGTGAGACGAACGGGTTAAAGGGCCAGGCCCAGAACTCCCCACTCTGTCTCGCCTGCTGTCTCTTCTGTCTGTCTGTCCCTCTCAGGCCCGCCTCAGCACCAGTGTGGGGGCTGGCGGGTGGTCTGTGACTCGTGACCGGAGTTTGGGGCCCAAAGGTGGGGGGCGGAGGGGCACCTGCGCGGCTGCAGCAGCTCTTGCCCCCCGACTCCATGTCCTCACCCGGGTCCCTCCTGCTGTCTGCCTGCTTCCTGTTCCTGGTCCCGCTGAAGCTCGCCCTGGTCCTGAGCCTCGGCTCTGCAGCGATGTGGTGGGTCTGGCTTCAGCGCGCCCCATCGGGGGACACACTTCTGGCCTCTCTGTTCCAGACTCAAGCCCAGTGACACTACTTCCTTACCAGGTGACCCGGGAGAGGTTGCCTGACAGCTCTCACCGTTTCTCGGATTTGTATGTGATGAGATAGTACCTGGAGGAGGCGCTCCCGCACCGAGCGGCCATTACAGTTGCTGGTTTGGGTCCCAGCAGAGAGGAGGGACCCAGAAGCAGTGAGCCAGCCCCCCTGTGACTCCTGCTTGACTCCGGGCACAATGGGGAGACGGTGTTCACCCCCGCGGCCACGCTCATGCCCGTCTGAACACACAGTGGTCAACATGCAGGCAGCAAAGGCGACAAAGCAAGGAGGACCGCCCCTCTCTGCAGGAGGTGCTGGGGGCACAGTTCCCGTGACAAGTTACAAACTGGGCTGGGCTCAAGCCCCGGCTTGCAGGGCAGTGGCCGGGTGTGAAGGAGGCTGGACCCAGCTCCAGGCAGAACCCTCCCCTAGCCCTCTCTCTTCTTGTCCTTCTCTGTTTTCCATACTTGGTGGCCTCTGACCCCCCGGGTGGGAGTTTCTTTTTCCTCTTGGCTCAGCCCTTGTGTCCTGGGCACAGTGACCCATATCCTCTGCTCCTCTCCTCAACCCCTGGGTCTCCTGGATTCGTGGGCTCTCCCGAAGAATCACACATGCCGCCTATACCTGTATCTTACTTGTGGACAAACATATTGAACAGGTGAGACTCAAGGTGGAGCCTTTGCTCATCCAATTGCAGGCCGCCTATGAGGTGACATGCCCCCTTCCTGCAGGACAAGGATTGTGGCTGGCACCCCTGACAGGTGTGACAACAGGCTGTTGGATGAGTTGTTTAGCAAGACACTAGGTTTATCAAGTGGAGGCCCAGAGGTTGACCAAGGGAGCCCCATCAGAACTGAGCTGCAAGGGGTGTGGGCTGGACCTAGGGACTCGCTTCTACTAAATAAAATGCAGCAGAGTCACCCACTTCTGTCATCAGATTACAAAAAGACCCTGGCTTTGGTCTTTCTGGCCTTCACTTGTTTGCTGGGATGGAAGCCACATGCTATGGTGTGAGCTTCCCAATGACGAGATCCCTGAGGGACACGTCTGACCAGCAGCCTGAACAGCTCTGAGACTGGAAACCCACCCACCCTCAGGGCAGCCATGAGCTGAGCCTGCCGCCCTGGCCAATACTGCATGCAGCCTCCTGAGAACCTTGTAGGTCACAGGTGTCCAACCTTGTGACTTCCCTGAGCCAATCAGAAGAAGAATTGTCTTGGGTCACATGTAAAATACACTAACACTAGCGATAGCTGATGAGCTAAAAAATTAAATAAATAAATAAAAAATTGCAAGAAAATCTCATAATGTTTTAAGGCAGTTTACGAATATGTGTTGGGCCGCCTTCAAAACCTTCTTGGGCTGCATGGGATCGACAGGCTTGCTTTAGACAGAGGCAGCTGCTAAGCCGTGTGGAGATTCCAATGAGATCATACACACTTATTGTTTTAAGCTCAGGGCTGGTGTAATTTATTGTGTAGCAGCCGATCACGGTGACAGTGTCATGTGTTGCCTCAGAGTAGGAGACCCTGCTCCAGGGAGCACATCCCAGGAACATTCCCGTGCAGGCCCATAGGAGGCAGGCTGAAGGAAGTTCAGCATGGCACTGTTCGTGGTGACAGGGAGTTGGGGGCAACCTCGGTGTGCGACACAGAGGGGCTGGTGGGTATAGGCTGGCGGCATCTGCTCTGGGATACAAGCTGGAGCCAGAAACCACAAACTCCATGAACACACAGCGACTCGGGTGGGGCCTAAGAACCTGGTGCTCCAGGGAAAAAGTAACACTAGGATGAGATCTATGGCACAAAACCACTCGTGTGAATTTAAACATAGACCCACAGAGTGAGTGTACATATCTATGGTCACAGAAATGCAAGGGGATACAGTAAAGGCTGTCCTTGGGGGCGGGGGACTGAGAACAGGAAATGACATTGACTAAATAAAGACATGATCAGTGGGATGAGGACATTCCCGGACCAACCAGTTGACTCCACCCATGGGACCGGAGGTAATCTCCACAGACAAAACAAAACAAAGCAAAACTGGAAACAGAAAACCCAGAAAAGCACATCAGGGCAGGTTTAGGATAGAAGGATGGAACACAGCTACGGCGGTAGCTCAGAGGCAAGGGGGCGACTCTGCCAAAGTCGGGCTTGGGAGGGAAAGCTCTATCTGGCTGCATCTTGAAGGAGTCCGGGAGAGCCCAGAAGGTGGGTGGGGGCTGGAAAGGCCTTGAGAGACACTGTGTGTAGGCTTGTTGATTCAAGGGACCGGCTGCTGTTTGGGACGTGGAAATAGTTTGGGGTCTTGGGGCACAGAATGCAAGCTCTGAACCATGGGGAGAAGATGGAGAGCAGAAAAGACGGCCAAGTCTGGACCTGACCGTAGCGAACGTCTGAGAGCTGGGAAGACACTGAATCAGAATTCAAAGCTTCCTTATTTTGTTTCCAAAAGCACCTGCCACTTCTCTAATCTTCACACACTCGTGTCTGGATTTCAGACATGTGTGAGGACGTCACCTTTCGACTCCAGGGCTCTATTTCTACGGTAATTGCTTATTAGAACTCGCTGGGGGCCCTTCCAAGAATTGGACGGGCCCTGGAAAAATTCTCTTTCAACCATGACTTTCTTAAAGTTTTGACTCACATTACTCTTTACCTCCACCATTTTTTGGTTGTTCCACCTGTTTTCCTTGTTTCTCAAAATGCATTATTTTATCTAGTAATTCTATTTCATAGAACTTTATCTTGAGTGCCTCTCAAGAGGCAGTTGTTTTTCTTAAGGAAATGCTAATAAATGCAATTATGGATGATCTCACTCATGCTGGTTATTGCTTCGTTCTTCCTGTGCTCAGAACTGCCCAGATTGGCAGGCATCTGATCATTTTTTTCCTTCTAAGGTTGGAGCTGAGCTGTCTGAGTTTTCTCCTACTTTGGGGTCATCCACTGCTGAGCAAGAGGAGCGTGGGAGAGAGAGGTCCAGACACTTGTTGCTAAGTGGCCGCTCTTCCGTGTCACTGCGTCACCTCTGCCCAGTCCCCTTCACTTCCTGAAAGTTCTGGTCTTCCTGAGCACACTCTCCGTGCTCTGGATGAAGACATGGAGTGGGAGGTGGTGGAGGGCCACATCCTGAGACCCACCCACTGTTGCCCGCCCCTCAGCTCTCCTCTTGCTTCCCTGTGCTCACCTGTTATTTATTTTAATAGCTTCCAAAAGAACAATTAAGTTGAGAGAAATGCAACTTATTCATGTAAAAAATAGCTTCCTTAAGATATAGTTCACATACTATGTAATGCACACATTGAACATGTATAGCCCAATGGTTTTTAGCATGTTCATGGGAACGTGTGACCATCACTCCAATCTTGGAGTGTTTTCAACTCAGAAGCCGCATACTGGTTAGTGATCATTTATCTCCACCCCCAACCCCCCAGCCCTAAGCAACCACTAATCCACTTCTGAAGCGCTCGAGTTCTGCACTGGGGACTTGCATGGGAATGGAGTCACATGGTACGTGGTCTTTTGTGAGTGCTGCCTTCACTCGGCATCTTCCCGAGTGCAGCCACGTAGATGTATCAGTGCCTCATCCCTTTCTATGGCTGAATAAGATTTCATGGTATGAATGCAACCTGTTTTGTATCTCTCTTTGCTCATCGATGGACATTTGGGTTGCTTCTACCTTTTGGCTGTTAATGAGTGATGTTACCATAAACATATATGTTCTGATTTTTTACGTGGACATGTTTTCTTTTCTCTTGGATATATGAGGGCTGTTTGAAACAATTCCAGCCATAAATGCCTCTATTTCTCGTAGCACATGGCTGGATCCTTTCCGGACAGCCCTTGTCTACCCAGGAGTGGAGTTGCTGGGTCACGTGGTAACTCTAAGTGGAATCATTTGAGGAACTGCCGCACCATTGTCCAGTCCTATGAGCTGGGGATGGGCGTCCTGATTTCTCCAGGTTCTTGTCAAGACTTTCATTTGATGCTTTGATCCGAGCCGCCCCGGCGGGTGTGCTGTGGCGTCTCGCGTGGCTTAGGTTTGCAGTCCCCGATGATGAGTGACGCGATCTGCGCTCATCCTTGGACCCCGGCGCCTCTCCCTGGTGTGGCGGGCCAGACACTGAGAGGAGGGGCCTTCCCCCCAGCATTCATGTTCCAGGCGCTTCTGGCAGTTGCTGGTGGGGCTGGGCAGGCCAGAGCCCGACTGGCCTCACGATCCCCGGGCAGGATGGGGTGTGGGCAGCAGGTGGACAGCTGGATGGTGGCTCCCATGTCGTCTAAGCCATGCTAGACCTTGTGTAGCCTGTGCTTCCTCTGGGCCAGTGGTCTTCCTACTTCCTAACCACGGGGTTAACCTCCTTCCTACGCAGGCTCCCTGCTTCTTCCACCGGCTTCCTCTCCCACCCCCCACCCCCATTCCCAAAGGACTACCATTTACACTGAGATTTCTGAACATGGTGAGATGATGCCCAGTGTCAGGATGTCACTGAGCCGCCGTTTTCTGATCTGTAAAGTGGGGTGAATGGCACCCACCTAACCGCTTTGTTGTGAACGTAAGAAATAGTCTGGGGAGAGCTCCTGGCACTGTGGTCAAGGAGAAACGGCAGCTGTTGTGACCGGGATCCCTGTCCCACCTCTGCTGGCTGCTGCAGCTCTATCGGTTCCCATTTCCCTGAGACACCAGGTCGTTCCCAGAGGCTGCCGATCGCATCCCCACAGGGCCGGCTTCCCACTCCGCTGCCCACGGGAACCTTTAGTTTCCCTCTTACTGTCAGAGTTCCGTCCAGGAACAAGGCCCCCACCCATCAGGGGCGGAGCAGAACAAGATGACCTAGTCCCCATTCCCTTCCCCAGAATCTTACAGGAAGTGAGAAATAGCTGTGAGGATCTGGCCTTCCAGACCCAGACTCTTACTTCTTTCTTTTATTTTTAAAGATTTGTTTTATTGTTTTGAGAGAAGGCAAGAGCAAGAGTGAGAGTGAGATAGAATGGGGAGGGCCCAGAGCAGGCTCCATAGTTGTACGTCATTAGTTGTGACATGGTTTCATTCCACACAGGTGGATGTGGGGCTGTGTAGGGCGGGAACCAAATCGGGGCCTCACGCATGGGAGGCAAGAACCTTCTATGCTGAGCAGGGCGGTTGCCAGTGGCACCGCAGATCAGCATATGGGTTTGCATGGGCTGGAACCGAACCAGGGACCTCATGGTTGCAAGGCAAGCACGCAACTGCTGAGCTATCCCGGCATTGCCCCCACCCCCCGATGATCAGATATGACTTTTAATGAAAGAAAAGTTATGTATCTTCTTCCCAGAATTAACTTTGCATTTTCAATAAATATAATATAAAATATAATATAATATTCCTAATGATTTAGACATAAATTTAAAAGTTGAGCTGACTTTGTTTTCCACTGTTATTTCCTTTATACCACATCTTCCTCAAATGTAAATTCTTTGGGTTGATTCTCGGTTGGGTGCGAGTACTGTGAGTCATTTTAAAGACCGTATATGTAGATAATGTGTATTTGGAGCCCTCACATTTTTTAAACGTCTTTCTCTTTTTCCCTATGAGATATAACATTCTTGGGCATTGATTTTTTTCTCTCAAAATCCCATAGATATTGCTCCATTGCATATACAAGGGCTGCCCAGAAAAAATCCATCTGTAAATGCCTCTATTTTTCATAGGACATGCTGGATACTTTCCAGACAGCCCTCATAGATGTGTATTTAACTGCATGTAGTGTATAACAGACACCCATGATAGGCATTTAATTGTAAACTCTACCATGCATAGAGAAGACTGCACATAACATGTATGTATAGCTTACGGAATCATTTTAAAGCAATGTTTGTATAACTACCAGTGAGGTCAAGAAATGCAATGTTGCTAGTCCCCCAGAAACCTGCTTCCTATCCACCGCCCTCAGACACATCCATGACTCTGATATTAGTAATATTCACTCCCTTGCTTAAAACTCAACCTTATGGTATGTACTTTATATAAAACGCACCTACTCTCTATGTATAGTTCATTGAGTTCTCATGAATCTACACATCCTTGGAGCCGAAACCACAATCAAGAGATGGGACATTTCCAATGACCTCAGAAAGATTGGTGTCCCTTTATAGACCATCCCTACCCCAGGCAACCATCCATCTGGTTCCTATCATCTTTGGTTCCCATACCTCTACACAGTACAACTTAGGTGCCGGTTCTGACGGGAGACTCAGTCACCTCATGGTTTTAGGGGGTCAGATGCCACGATGCTCCCCTAAGCCCATCACTGAGGTTTCTTCCCCTCGCTCCATTCTGAGGGTGTGGCGACCCCTCACGGATCCCAGCTCCCTCCCCACCTGGTATGAACCTGAGGCATCAGCTCCTGTCCTCCAGCGGCTGTGTGAATGCCGTCCTCTCTCCTACAGCCTGAATCCATTTCTAATGATCCCCAGTAGCTGGGTGGTAGCAGACCCTGCTCACGGTCCCGGCTTTTAGGTCTCCTTACATTTCTGGTGCCAGGGATTCCCTTTCCTTGATTTGGGCATCAGTTACATATGAAAACTTTTGGGGTTGTATTTTATGCAGAATTCCTCTGTTTGGAGCTAGAAGGGAGTCCCTGTATTGACTGGGTCTACCATATTGCCTGAATTTGTACTTTCTTATTGGATTATAATGAAATTATATTTTTTTCAATTGTCAACACTTGGCTTTGCTCACTCCCATTTCTTTTATTATCCAAAAACAAACAAACAAAAACCTTCAGGGATCAGATGGGGAAGGGGTGGGGAGGGAAGCAGAAGAAGACAACTCAAAAGCAGAGGTGAGGGGAACAGAGATTTCTTTGTATCTAGGTGGCAGAACTGAAGCCTTAAGCTGTTGTCTATGCTGAAGAAATGGCACAGGGATACACAGAGTTGTTCCTACTGTCAGCTCTGCTCATTCTAGGTCCCCCAGGTAAGTGGTGAGTCACATACATGGGGGCAAGACCCATCTGCTATGTTGTTTGGTCTAGGGCTCCACCTATGAGCCCTATCTCGTCAGCTATGGTGAAAGGGAAGATGAGAAGTTGTGCTCATACAGCAAAAAGTTTGAAATGGCAGGTGACTTGGCAGAGTTCTAAAGGACAGGGAAGTTTAGAGGTCACGAGCATCGACCCCTGGGGAAAGAAAAGAAAAACTAGAAGCTACTGGCAGGGATTATCATTGGATTGTATTTTCAGATACCTGTGTCTTAGAGAAGAATATGCCTCTGATGTGTAAGTTGAACTGGAGGGAGTGTGTATCTGGCTGAGACCAGAGGAGAAGCTATTTTAACGTCCAGGACTGTTCTAAAGGTATTTAGCATTTACTGAGCAGCTGCTCTGTTCCATGTACTGTGCTAAGTTCTTGTAACTTGTGTTCACTCATTTATTCCTATAAGATACAAATGGGACTATTATTTAATTTTATAGATGAGGAAATTGAGGATAAGTATGATTTAGCAATATGCCCAAGGGCATATGGTTAGTAAAGGATGGAGATAGGATTAGAGTTTGTGCTCAATTCTATGCTTTTAACCAATACTCTTACCCGAAATTAGACTAATAATGTACAACCTGGAGGAACAGCTTCACAGGAGGTTAAAAACTTGGGGCTGAGCCCAGGGGGCAGATTAGGTCAGAGGAAGATGTATGAGGTCATCCACATGGAGGTAACATATGGGGGGGGTCCTCATCCCAGATCTTTAAATGAAGGCATCTTATGACCCAAAGGGCAGCCAGAGGAAAAAGGTAGCAGTCCCAGACAGGAAGAAGAGTGAGAGAGGTGGGGGACACAGGTCTTCTGTGTTGGGGGTTTCATATATTGGGATTGACTTTCACGAAGACTCAGGGTGGCCCCAACATTGTGCTATTATTAAACTGGGGAGAAATCAGCAGATTTTCCTTGTTGCTTGGAAAAGTCTCTTGCCACTCTTCCCCTTTTTTTCTAAGCGTTCAAATTAGGAATAATTAAGAGGTTAAAGAGGAAGGAGCTGAGACACACACACAGGGCACTTGAACAAGTAGAAGGTGGGTGACCCAGGCTCTGCTGCAAACATCTGGATTTCAGGGGGGACCTGTGTTTGCTGGGGACAGTGGCCAGGGAGAGGTGACCATGTGGCTGCCCCCAGCTCTGCTTCTTCTCTGCCTCCCAGGTGAGTAGGGTTTGGGGAGGGAGGCTGTTATTACGGGGGAAGGACAGTAGGTAGAAGTTCTGCCCTGGGTTTGGGTAAGAGGCAACGTGTCAGAAATGGGAAGGCCACATACAGCCATCTGTATATTCTTCTGTACATTTAACATTCACCCACAGATCCCACATCTACTCATCGAGTACCAACTACATGCCAGGACTGTTCGAGGCACTGTCATTAAGAGCCACCTCTGTACTCAGAGACTTCTGCTCCTATGAACTTCAAGAAATCAGCAAGTGCTCTTGTGAAAAAAATGCATACGCATTCATGACTCCATGCGTCATTTCCAGGAGCACGCCAGATTTCATTAAGGCTGGCTGATGTATTTGGGCAACATTCTAGCAAGACGGAGGAGAGTCATCTTTTGGAGTTAGTAGAACCTTGTTTTTTCTTAACACCAGGTGCCCAGGATTGAATTGCTCATGGCTCATGATGCCTTCTCATTGCACCATGCATGGTGTCTTTTAATCGTATGTCATTTAGCAAACATCTGTGAACTTACTAAAACTTACTAACTCAAGGACTAGAATGCCACCAACAATTTAGCTCTAGCTGTTCCTTTCCAATCCAATCTTACTTCCTTTTTCAAACACTAGTCACTTGGTGTCATTTGCCAACACTTTGCAGGAATGTTTGCTGTTGTCATAGTTGTGCGTTGGGAGAGGAAATTGGGTTAAGGAACCAAGCCACATTCTAGATCCAAGCAAAGGTCTGTGATCTATGAGCCACAGCCTCCCACCCCCACAATCTTCTTTAGGTTACTCTGTCCAGATACTCCTTCCTGCAACTTGCCTTAATTTACTTATTTTGGAGGTGGCGTTGTTTACTGGGCTGTCCCTAGATGCACTTAGTCACACTCCCTCTTCCACTCCCTGAAATTGAAGTCAGGACCTCAGATCATCTCATGTAATCCCTTTCCTCTCTGAACACAGGGCCTCGGTGGGCTGCAGGTGGGCAGCTCGGGCCCCAAACCTGTCAGGAAGCCTAATGGGGCCTCCTCTGGGACCCAGCGCTCTTCCCAGCAGCCAGGGGTGTGCCAGCGACTGCACTGATCCTCCCTAGAGAGTAGCTGAGAGCCAGAAATGACTTTTTCCTCCCCTGAGAACACACGCAGAGTGCAGTAAACAAGATGTGTGTTCTTGAAGAACACGCATGAGTTGCAGAAAGCCCAGAATACAGAGGCCTCACTCCGGAGGGAAGCGTTTTGGTACATGACTGAGCCTCACACCTGGCAGAGGCTGCAGGCTAGGGACAGGGAGGGACAGGGAAGGACAGGGAAGGACAGGGAAGGACAGCCAGCTCTCTCTGCTCCCACCTCTGGCTTTGGTCCGACTCTGTTTTCCCCGAAGGGGCAGGAGTAGCTCAGTGTTTCTGGGCTCACAGCCTCTACCTCAGGTGGACCGTCTGGCTCATGTCCCAAGCTCAGGTGTCCCGAGCCCAGAGCCACTTATACCTCCCGGGCAACTTCCCCTCTGGGCTTCGGGCAGATGCTGCTGCTGCCACCGCGCCGGGACCCAGCCGGATGGAGTCCTGCGACGTGGCTTGTGTTTTGCAGGCTGTTTGTCTCTGACGGGCCCCAGCCTTGTGTCGGGCACCACGGGGGACTCCCTGAGCGTGCAGTGTCGGTACGACTCGGGGTACAGGAAACATAACAAGTACTGGTGCAGAAAACAGCAGGACGATTGTGACATGATTGTGGAGACCAAGGGAACAGAGAGAGAAGAGCGGAATGGCCGTGTGTCCATCAGAGACCGCTCCGATGAACACACCTTCACGGTGACCATGCAGAACCTCAAGCTGGCTGATGCCGGGTCCTACTGGTGTAAAATTCAGACAGCGTGGATCTTTGACGCGTGGTCACGTGACCCCTCCGTCCAGGTTCAGGTGTCTGTTTCCCCAGGTAAGAGCTCCCCTCGCCCTAGCAGCAGGCTTGACTGGATGTCACTGGACACGAGCACAAGGATGGGACCTACACTGAAGAGTGTCTCCGGGTCTGGCCCTCAGTCTCAGTTGGGAAGAGCCGGTGACGTGGGCAGGGGGAGAGGTGGCTGATCCTTCAGCCTGGGCCTGGGCCGGGCGCCTGGCTCAGGAACGCTCACTCTCAGCAGGCCGGGCCTTGCTCCATAGCCTGGGAAGCCCCTCCATGCTAAACCACGGCTAGTACCACCAAGCCCTCCGGAACCCTGTGCCAGAGGAGATGAGCTCATCACTCACACACTCACACACACACACACACACCAGTGGCTGGCTCACAGAGGGTGCTCACTATGAGAGGGAGGCTTTCTGAGCAGAAGTGCCTCTTTCTCTTGCTCTTTGTTACCACAGGGCCATGAAGCCATGCCTGCATTCTCCCAGGTCCCCTCACAACTTCCAACCTACTACTTTCCCACCTGCTTCCTGTGAAATCTGCCACGTGGCTACGCCCACCCTTTACCTCGCTTGGACATGGCCACCCAGTGGCTTCCAGGTGACTCCTCAACACTCAGTGGGGACCTCCCCAACCCCTGTCACCATCTTGGGAGGTTTTACTGAGTAACTTGTCAAACATCCTTGTCTCAGCCTTCATGACCTTCTCAAGGGCAGGGGCTTGAATTTCCACTCTCTTTCAGAATCCCACTCCATGGCAGCACTGCGAATCTTATTGTCACCCAAACTAGTCCATGCCTAGATGTCTATACTCCTTAAACATTCTACTTCCTACCAACTTTCCATGCATCAGCCCTCCCAGACCCTCATCCCTGCTACCCACAATCTCAGCCTCCCACACGCCTCCAGGCCTTTGATTCTTCTTTCCTGTGTCTCATGATTTATTGCTCACCCTGTCCTGCCTTGACCTGAGCCCATTTCATGGTCGACTATATTTTCTTCCCTTACCAGTACCCTCAGGTCCTGTGCATCATTTCCCCAGTTCCCTTTTCAAGCCCTCATCCCTGAATCCATCCTAACATTAGGATGACCAACCGTCGAGGTTTGCCCAGGACGGAGAGGTTTCTTGGGGTGCAGAATTTCAACGCCATGAGTGGAAAAGTCTTAGGCAAACTTGGGCAAGTTGGTCACTCTACCTAAAATCTATCTGCTCCAGTAACGCTGGAAACTTGTCACAAATCGCACCCCTGGGTGTAGTAGAAGTTCGTGGTTTCTCACCCTCCCATGCTTCCGCCTTCCCGAGAGCACATAGAATATCGGACTGAACTCAGTGTCTTTCCTTCTTTACCCACGAACTTCCACGCAGCCTGTCACTCTTCCCTCTTTCCTCTTTAGATCGAGGGTAAAGTGGTCTCCTCTAGGTCCAGAGCAATCCTCCTGAGGCTGGCGGCTCCCGGGGGGCTCCTTGCTCTCCATCTCCTTGAGCCACATTTCCTCTTGGCTCACCCCCATCTTTCCTCCATCCACCACCCACACTCTCTCCTGTCCTCAGCCTCGTCCTCGTCCTCGTCCTCGTCACTGCTCATCACCTCAGCCTGTGAACATGCTCTAATCTCTCATGTCCTCAAATCATCTCGTCGTCCTGCAGACACCTCCATGAGCCACCGTGTCGCTTCCCCCCTTTCTGCTTTTCTGCAAGGTGGCTGCCACACCTGGTAGTCTCGGCCCGGTGCATACCACTTTCTAGTGAAGCGAATCGTCTGTTGAGGTGTCCCTGCCTCTCTGTAATGGGCCATCGATGAACCCACAACCGCCAGGACGTCAGAGGTTGTTGTTGGGCAAAATCAAGCTTGTGTTGGCCGCTCTGGAAAGGGCTGCACCTCCGGGCATCGTGAGGTTGGGCCAGAGTGGGGGTGGAGGTACAGGGATGCCAATAGCCTGAACACCTGTGACCACCTAGCCACACTCCAGCTGGGGGTTAAAGTGGCCTTAGTTTCCATAGGAAGGGTGCTCTGAGCTCCTCCCAAAGTCTCAATGTGGCACTTATTAGAGGTGACTCCTGGCCAGCTCTGGACAAGTCTCATTGGTCCCTGCTGGCTCCACCCAGCAGGTGGTCTGGGCCTGGCTTCTGACTATCTCTTGAGCCTGTGTGAGTGAATGGCTGCGTGTGACATCAGATTCAAGCAGTGCCTAAGGGCATGACTGGGGAGAGAGCGCGCTGACGTGTGATTTTATCTCTAGCACCAAGTACAACCACAAGAAGGACCACACGTCCAGCCACAACTGCCATCTTCTCGACAGTGAACATCAGCACCAACCACTTGCTGTCCCACTGCCCCGGGTAAGGACCCAGGGCCTGGAGGCCGTGGCGGAAGTGGGTCAGCAGTCTTTGGGGACCCAGCGTGGGGGCTGGCAACACACTATGCCCTTTGTCCCTCTTTGTCTGTTGGGTTTTCCTCCGAGTCTTATGTGGGGGTTCTTGTTCCGTGAATCCTCTCCCCAGGGGGGCACTGCAGGGGCACCAGAGGCCGGTTCCAGGGCTGTGCAGCCCCTCCTCCCACCCCATTCTGGACTCAGAGTCCTGGGTCCGTGGTCTCTAACTGAGACTCGCTTCCAAAGAAAGGTCTTCGCTCTACCAGAGATCTGCTCCCATGAGCCTCTTGCGGCTGGAGTTTGGATCCAGTCTCTTCCTCTCAACGATACCCAAAGATGGGCTGTGATGCTGCAACCAGTCCCGGAAGGGAAGGGGACAAGGGACAGGGCTTGAACGTGTGGGTGAAGACTGGTTTCAAGAATGTTGTTTGCATAAAGGGGAAACTGTGAGGGGGAAATGGCCCGAGAGGGTGAGCTCAGAGCACGCTTCTAGAAAGCAGGCGCTGCCTGGGTCCCGCTTGTCCCAAAGTCGTTCTTGACTAATGGAGGAGAGGAGCCAGGGTTCCCAGAGAAGGGTCCTGGCATGGGTCCCTCCTAACTGTCATCCTGAGCTACTTGGGCTCTGGAGTCAGGGCGCAGGGGGAGGTGGGGAGAGGCTCTGGGGGCTTCGCCCTGAGGAGGCCACTCATTTCCTGTCACTGTGTCCCGCGCAGGGTTCCGCTCAGCATCACCCACTTCCTGTTCCTGATCTTCCTGAAGCTGACCCTGTTGCTGAGCACACTGGTGGCCGCCCTGTGCGTGAGCAGGTGTCAGCGGGGGCGGGGAGAGAGGCAGGGCCAGCCGGCCCTGAAGCCTCCACCGTGCAGCGTGTGGTCCCCAGGAGCGCAGCCCTTCAGACTGGACAAGGCAGCCCCTCCGCCTCTGCCCTGCAGGGCAGGGAAGCAGTAGTGCCCGGATGCTTTGGGGATCCAGCCTTCGGGGGTAGTGCTCTTGTGCCTCATGGGAAGGTCCTTGCTCTGAGCACATGCGCTCTGAGTCCTCAGGACGAGGACAGATGTGTCTCCAGACCCCTGCATGGCGTCTCTGTTTCTCCTTCCCAGACCCTCTGGTTCCTTGCCCTCATGCCAACATCCTAAGGAAAAGAATTCTCTGGAAGTTGCATGCTCTTGACTCTTCTCTTAGGCAAAACGTTTCTCACTTTAGCGTCCCCCAGGGCGATACCACCTTGTCCTTGCAGACAGGAGGCTCCCTGAGGACATGACCCTTACCGCTTCAGTTCTTGAGCTCCCAGGGCTCTGTGTCCTCCTCCGGGACCATCCCAGGGGGGGTTGGCCCTGACACAGCACGCTCATAAAGCCGCCCACTGTCCTACACACTGAGGGTTCTGTTCCCTCTTCTGATGCCTCTGTGTGTCACTGAGCTTCTTCTGTCCCTGTGACCAGAGAGTGTGTGGCTGGGCTCAGCTGGCACAGTGGTGGGAGGAGGAGGCAGTGGGGGCCCTGAACACCTCTTCTGGAATTCTCCAACCTGGAAGTCTCTTCTGGAAGTCTCCTGTGCACAGAGCTGACGCAGGGTCTAGCTTTAACTACTTTAGAGGAAGCCCGGCTGGTCTGGGGCTGGCCCTGGACTCATGCGGAAGGGTAAATTCAATCTAACGAGGCACGTGTTAGTCAGATTAATAAAATACACGGGGAGGGTGGAGGGTATAGAAACACAATGATGGCAATAGATGAGCTGATATTGTACTTTATGGAAAAAGGGTATGTTCACAAGTTAATGCTGCACAGGCAGGACGGGTACGAGCCACAGGAGAGCCATGGGCAAGCTGCGTCATGTGGGGAAGCATTATGTCAGATTGGCTAGACCAGGGAAGGGTGATATGTGAGAATGATGATGAGGGAAATGTAGGATCTCAGTTGAGTTGAGCTGCTGGGAGGAGTAGGGAGAGAGAGGACATATTAAGACATAACAGCATAAGTAAAAACAGAGAGGAAATAATCATCGTAATAGTCACTTGTAGAGGGAGTGTGACGTTCACAGTCTCTTATGGTGTGGGTGTGTCTAAGAGTCCAGTGAAGTGAACATGATTCTTGTGGCAGTGAAGATGGAACTAACTGAGGATAGCTAAGGTGAGGGCATGTGGCAGAGGCTTCAGACCCAACTCTTACTTGAACTTAGATTGGAGACACTTGGATGGATTTGAGCAGATCAAAAATGGAATCACGGATGTGTTTTAGGAAGGCTTATCTAGCAGCTGTGTAGAAGGAGAGTCTGAAAGGAAAAGTCTGGGCGTATGTGGTCTCCAAGCATGGACAACCAGAAGAATTGGGCATCATTTACAACAGGTATACAAGTATGAGTGAGTCTTAACATCTGGGTAAGTAAAACTTTAGAAAGAGTAGAGTACAGGTAGACTAATTCCTCCCTTGATTATTTTTTTCTTTTTAATTTATTTTGATTGTTTTGGACAGAGAGAGAGAGAGAGAGAGAGAGAGAGAGAGAGAGACAGAGAGAAGGGCGAGGGCCCAGAACAGTCTCCATAGTTGCACATCATTGATTTTCTACATAGTTTCATTCCACAGGTGGGCACAGGGCTGTACTGGGCTCAGGAACAGGGCTAGGAACCTCCCACACATGGAAAACGCACCCCAGTGAGAACTGAACTGGGGGCACACTCCAATTCAGCATATGGGCCCACACAGGCTGGGGCTGGAATTTGATCCCCGGGCCCCAGGGCTGCAAGATGAGTGCTCAACCCGCTGAGCCAATCCTGGCTTCCCCACCTTTTTCTATTATTTGTCAAAATTGTTGTAGGTATTCAATTCCTTTGCTTTTCCATATAAATTTTAGATGAGCTTGTCTTTATCTACAAAAAAGTCTTGCTGGGGTTTTGATGGGAATTGTATAAAAGTTATAGGTCGATATTGTGAAAAATAGGTATATTCACTATGTTGAGTCTTTCAGTCCACAAACGTGACACATCTCTCAACTTATTTAAATATTCTTTGACTTCCGTCATTAGGATTTTGTAATTTTTAGGATGCAAATGCTGCACGTGTTCTGTTAGAGTTATACCTAGGTATTTGTTCTTTTCTCTTTCTTTTTTGTTTTTTGGAGCAATTGTGAATAGTATTGTTTTTCAGTTTGGTTTCTACATGCTTGTTGATAGTATACAGAAATAGGATTTGTGTGTGTGCATGTATTGATTCGTATCCTGTGAGCTTGTTAAACTCATGTATTAGTTCTAGCCGTTTTTTTGGTAGATTCCTTGGGATTTTCTACACAGACAATCATGTCATCTGAGAAAAGATAGTCTTATGTATTCTTTTGTAATGTGTATGCACTAATGGTGTCCTGGAGGCCTGGGGAGCCCCGGGAAGGTTTTACACACTCTGATGGCTGTATGGAGCATGTGGCATTGGGGGCCCATGGTTTTCAGGCATTTCTACTTTAAAAAGAGAAGCCAAAAGTGAAATTCCTCATGTTTACGTACAAGCATCAAACTCCATTAAAAAAAAAAAGTTGTGATCCACACAAAACATGCAAGTCATGGATATTGTTTGTGACCTCAAATAAAGGGGAGATACTGCAGAGCATGGCTGTGTCTGCCCAGTGCTCATGCCTGGGGCCATATGGTACACTCTGCAGGCTTGAGAAGTGACCTTCTCCGGTGCACAGATGGACCTGCGGGACGATGTGTGGGCCGGCCCGGGGCAGGCTCAGGCCAGAGCCAACCTGGCCTTGTGACTGGGACGTGGGCCTCACCATCAGGTCTCCTTGCTCTTATAAAGGATATGAAGGTGCTAGATTAGGACGTGCTTGTGGCAGATTGAAACCACAGAAGATAAGTCCTTGACACTCCAGTCTGAGGGGCTGTGACGCTTCAACCAGCAGATTAGAGCAGGGTTTCTCAACACTTTTTCCTCGATCACCCTCCTAAGCAGTCTGTGTAGACATTTTCTTCTTCTAAAAATCTCCCCCCATCCCATGAAATTTTAACAACAAAGATGTACTGTATATATGTGTTTGTGATATATGTACATATGCATAGATATACGTTGTGTGCATGTATACTCATCTGTGTTGTGTATAGAAAAGCACAGATATCTATTTCTATATGTTTTGTATATAAAAAGAATACATTTTTTCACCCTTCAAGAACCGCTATTTGCCCCCATTGGAATGCATGGATAAGAGTTTGGGAGAAGTGACCTTGGTGACTTCTAAGGAACCATAAAGCAACCCTGCTGCTCCTCCCTTGGTGTCTTGACTCCTCAGAGTGACCTCTGTCCTTGGAGACCACCAATGTAGATGCAGGGACATGCAGTATTTACATTATTTCTAAGCACCTCCCCATAAAGCACTCATTAATTACAGAGGAGAATGAGTAACTTCAATGAGTTTTGACAAATCAATAGTCATATATTCACTACCCCTATTAAGATCTGGAGGGAGGGATGCTGGGATAGCTCAGCAGGTTAAGCAACTTGCCTTGGAACGTCGAGGTCCGGAGTTTGAGTCCTGACCCTGGCCATGCAAACCCATATACTGAACTGCGGCCCACCTGGTAACCGTTGGGCTGGTGGTGAAACATCTTGCCTCCCATGCAGGAGGCCCCTAGTTTGATTCCCGCCCCACGCAGCCCCACACCCACCCATGTGGAATGAAATTATGTCACAACTAGTGATGTACAACTATGGAGACTGCCCTTTGCCCTCCCCTTCTCTCTCTCTCTCTCTCTCTTTTCCTTCTCTCAAACAATAAAACAGGGGAAGCCAGGGTGGCTTAGTGGGTTAAGTGCTCACTTTGCAGCGCCGGGGACCGGGGATCGAATCCCGGCCCGGCCTGTGCGGAACCATATGCTGAACTGGGAGCTCCCCCAGTTCAGTTCTCTGTCTGTCTGTCTGTCTGTCTGTCTGTCTCTCTCTCTCTGTCAAAAATAAATAAATAAATTAATTAATTAAAAACAACAACAACAATAAAATAAACCTTAAAAAAATCTTAAAAAACAAAAAGATCTGGATGCTGATGACAATAACCCAGATGTTTATATTTTAAAAAATCACATTAAACTGCACACTTAGCCTATGAAGACTCTAAGTTTTGAGGTGTATATATATGTACCTCAATAAAGTTTGCTTCTATGCATGGGGAGTCCTAGTCAGGACCTCAGAGAGGATAAAAAGGTATCTTCCAGGCCTCTCCCCTCTAACTTTCCCCAGTTCACAGTTGCTAGATGCATTCTAACCCTAGTGATTGATTTGGGGTCACTTTGCACCCTCTAGAATGTGTGGGTCATCCTCCCACGTATAAAAATGTGGTATAATAGTGTACAAAGAGTATAATTTCAAAGTGCACAGGAAACCCATGGATTTAACAGGAAACGTAGAGCAAACATAACATGTGTGAGCTGGGCGGTGAGCCAATCTGATATGGAATCATCTATGGCCAGGTGATTCTTGGCGGTACTGAGGCAGTAGAAGGTAATGGGTCTAGCAACGGGGAGGGTTGAAGCTGGGCAGGAAACAGAGGGTCTGTCCTGTGGGGGAGGGGAACAGAAGAAAGTGTAAATCATCAGCAATCAGAGAAGCAGAAAGGAGCTTTAACACATACAAATATAATTTCTAAAATCAATAGTTCATCCCAGGCTTGGAAGAGAAAGTAAAAGCAAAAATAAAAAAAAGAAAAACGAGAAAAAGAAAAAGCCAAACCAAACCAAACCAAAACACACTTGATCTTAGCCAAAAGGCTGAGAAGCGATAGCAAAATAAAAACCTCCCAAGAAGCAGAACAAAATTCACAAATACGGAAACTATCCTTAAAAAGGATGAAACACAATTGTTTCGGAGAGGGAGCTGGTGATGGGGAAGAAAGGACAGGCACTTCTGAAGAGGGGAGAGGTGAGGGAACCAGGGAGGAAGCCATCCCAAGGGAGGGACAATGGCCCAGGGCAGGAATGGGCGGGGTGGGGGGGGATAGGAGAGGGGTGGAGGGGGGGGTTGCTCCCCCTGAGTCCTGCCTCCTTCCAGAAGTGCAAACTCAGCGCGGCTCCGCCCCTGCCTTCCCTGTGCCCTGAGCTCTTGTCTCCTCACCCCCGGACCTTCCCTGCCTGACAGCCACCTTCTCAGCCCTTCACACACAATGCACACTTGCACACCGAAGCCTGGCCAGGCCCTGTGCTTCCCCAAATCACTGCAGACACAGCCTCACACCAAACACACTCTCTCAAAGGGCGACACTGCTTTTCTCTGAACTCATGAAACTGGGGAGTGACTGGAGATGAGAAATTAAGGGAAGTGGATGTGAGACACCAACAGTAATACGATTTAGACAGAGAAGGCGGTTGCCTCTGGACTCGGCGCAGGTCCCTGGAGGGTGTTGGCTCGCTCACCAGGGAGATGACTACCAGGGAGAGAACTCAGGCAGGTGGGACCATGTGGCTGCTCAGCCTCTGCTCCTTCACGTCGTCTCAGGTACGTGGGGCTGGGCCTTTGGGAACTAGGATGGTTACCGAGTCCGGGCTCGGGAGGCCTAGGCCATGCAGCCAAGAGACGCACCCAGGAGCTGGGTTATAAGATAAGCGCTTATGGTCAGAGCACCAGCGAGTGAGAAGGCAGCGGGTTTCCACACTCAAAGACGGCCTAGCTCCACCCGCCACGCTACCGTGTTGACACCAGAGGCTGTGCTGTGCCTAGCAGCCCAGCCAGCTCCTCCCTGAAAACCAAACCTCCATGTCCCTCGGGCCATCCCTTGCATCCGCCCTCCTTCTGTTTTATATCCCCACCTGGAAGGTAGGCGGGTCCTTCTTCCCCTGTCAATCACAGCTCGTCACCACCAATTACACCACCCAGGCCAGCTTGCGGCACATTGTCAACTGTGGTCAGTTAGCATCATTACGCCTATCCCCGGCCAGCTGCATCTTTGTCACGTGTAGGGAAGGAAACTCTGGAACCTTCTCCACCCCTTGCCTCTTGGACGCGCACGCCTGAAGTTGAGGGTGTTTTGTCAAGTTCTCCTTGATGCCAGAGCTATGGAGAGCGGCCTGCAGCACGTGACCAAGACAGGGAACCCGTCAAGGCCTCTGGGGTCTGATGAGGCCAGACCAAGAGCTGGGGGCTCAGACAGAGCCCCCCAGGGCAGACCTCACCGAGTGACAGGGCAGGCACTGTGGGTCACACATCACCCCCCCCCTTCCCGTGCATTTAGAAGGACCTCATCTTGGTTTAACCCTCGTTGTCACCACCTTGACATTTTAATATTATGGAACAAGGGCATTTTCATTTGGTGCTGGTCTGGAGCCCCACCCGGGCTGGCTCCTGCCGGCCACAGGAAACCAGCTGTCACGAAGAGGAGGACCGCTCAGCCACTCGAGATGAGCAAATCCGGACAGGCCCAGCCATGGGGGCTGTGCGATGGGATTTAGGGAAGGGCAGCTGGGCATTGTCTCTCAGGGAACTGAAACAGGAACTGCAAATTCAAGCCTATGTGATCAGAATGAACTTTAGCAAACTCAGCGCCGCCTTCCACCAGCCACAGGACGCCCTGAGCCCCCAGCTTCCCGCACTCTCTGACCAACTTTGAGAGCGAGCAGAACCCAGGGGCTGAAGAAGGAAGCAGGCCCGTGTGAAGCACCCCGGAGGGAGGCAGGTGCGTGGGCAGGCCCTGGCGAGCCCAGCCAGGCCCCGGCTCAGCTGCAGCTGGAGTGACCTCCCGGGGACGGGCCATGCAGCTGCTGCCAGGGCTCCTGCTTCTCTGTGTCCCAGGTGAGCGGGCTGTCCTGTGAGGGAGAGAAAAGGGTGGTGACCAAGGGGAAGAAACCAAGACATAGGACACACAGATGAGGTGTGCGCATAGAACCCCAGTGCCTGTCGTTCCGAGTAGGGACAGGCTGAGGATTCCGTGGAAAAATGCTTCCCACTGTGAATGTGGCTGCTGTAATTGTTATCACCGTCATTATGAAAATCAGGAATACCATCTGGATACCCAGGAGAGAAGGGGCAGGGAGCAGAGAACCGGGCTGATCAGCGAATCACTGCATTACACATAGTTTTCCCCCGTTATCTGATCCAGGCCTGACAGTAATCCTTATTACAAGAGACAGACTCAGAAAGGCACAAGTAATTGACTCTAAGCAGCTCACAAGAGACACAGTCAAGAGTCAAGCGGAAATACTTTTATCTCCAAGGCCGTGGCTCTATTTATAATACAACACCAGTGACTACTGAGCCTCCTTGTGAACAGCTGTGTGTTTGGGGGCACTGATATCCCCCTTGTGGGGACCCTGGGAGGTGAGACTGCTGGGGACCTGTGGCCAGTCCTGGTCTGAGCGTTCCCGTAAATGAAGGTGGAAGGTGAAAGTCAATGTTGCTTTTTGAGGCCCTGGTGGGCAAGGAGCTTGCTCTGGGGGTGGGGGCGTGGGGGGATACCCGCTCTGGGTTGGGTCAGGGTCTGGTGGAGTATCAGAGGAGAGGGAAGCTCTGGGAGTGTGTCCCTCACAATGTTCTCCCATCCAGACTTGAGGAAGTAGCGCCCCCAGATGACCAAGGGCGGGGCTGGAGGAAATGACAGAGTAGCTCCAGTCATTCCTGCCTTCAAGCCTCCCCTCCCCTCAGAAATGAGGAGCCTGAGTCCTCCACCAGGCCTCTCCTTAGGTCTCACCCTTGTGTCTGCAAACAGCTGAGGCTGGCTGATTTCTGACCCCATCTTCCTCTGGCCTCAGGGTGACTTCTGGGCTCCCAGAAGACCTGTCACCAAAGGCCCCTCTGGCCCAGGGTCTTCAGGGGGAAGACAAGACTGCTTGTGTCTTCCAGGAGTTTTGGCTCTGAGTGGCCCCAGCACTGTGACGGGCACTGTGGGCGGATCCCTGAGCGTGCAGTGTCGGTACCAGGAGGAATACAAGGCATTTAACAAATACTGGTGCAAACAGCCATGCTTGCCATTTTTCTCTGAGACCGTGGAGACCAGCGGGCCCGAGGGAGAGGCGAGGAGCGGCCGAGTGTCCATCAGGGACCATCCTAGGAGCCTCACCTTCACAGTGACATTGGAGAACCTCACTGTAGACGATGCAGGGAAATACAGGTGTGGGATCAGCTTGCTACTGCAGGAAGACGGCCTCTCTGGCTTCTTGCCTGACCCCTTTTTCCAGGTTCAAGTGTTTGTTTCCCCAGGTAAGACCCTCCTTTCTTCTGGTATCAGCGGTGAAGGAGTCTGGGAGATTCGGGCCTGGTGTTAGTGCATCAGAGATGCAGGACCAAGTGTGTGTGTGAACGTGAGTGTGTAGAAGCTGTGTGTGAACGTGCGAGGGTACGTGTGAGGAAAGTGTGTGTCAAAACCTGCGTAAGTGGGAGTGCCAGTGTGTGTGTCAAATGTGCGAGGGTGTGTGTGAGTGTGTGCGTGAGCTCCACATTTCCTGCTGCTGTCCCAGGTCCTGACATTGACTGTGGGCCTCTAGGATTTGGAGGCTGACCCAGGTGGTGAGAGCCCTGTGTCATCAGATCCATTAGGACTGGGGGCCGCATGCCACCCTTCTGTCCTCACGGCTGTGTGTGTGTGTGGGGGGGGGGGTCTATTCCAAAGGGACTTCCTTCTCCCTCTTTCTTCCTTGGCGTGAGCACTCAGGATTGAAGCTTCTCCACCGTCCAGGGCCCGGGGCCTCACCCATGGTCAGGAGAGGAATCCTGCAATGGTCCAGGCTGACCTGGCGCAGGCCAACAGCCTCACCCTTCCCCCTGGGTGACCTTGCTCCAGAAACCCAAGGCCCAGCCCCAACTGCCCCAGCCTCGCGAGCCCCACCCGCCTTTTGGGCCTTTCCTCAGCCCCTGGCACGCCTGTGTGCGCTGCTCGGCCCCTGGCACGCCTATGCGTGCTTCTCAGCCTCTGGAGACCCCGGCCCAGTTCCTGCCCTGTGCAGCCCTGCGCCCACCTGTGGAGTGAAACCATGTGGAAAAACCAATGATGTGCAACTATGGAGACTGTTCTGGGCCCTCCCCCTTCTCTCTGCCTCTGTCTCTGTCTCTGTCTCTCTCTCTCTGTCAAAAACAATAAAAATAAATCTAAAAAAAAAAAAGAACACGGACCTAAGAAACGGGTTGCTGCTCCATGGGGAGGAGGGGCTTGTGGAGGGGCTGCAGGCGACCTTTCGGTGACTGTCCAGAGACTCAGCCCCTCCATCCGGGTCCCTAAGTGTCTGAGTCTGCAGGGTCTTCCTCTGGGTGGGCCACTGGCCCCATGAGGAAGTCTCCCGTCTCCTTCCTGAGGGACTACAGGTGAGGCTCCCGATGTCTGAGGAGCTAGCTGGGTAGGCTGAGGGGGAAGGTGGCATTTCCCAGCTTTAAGCCGTGTGAGGCATCCCTGCTTGCAGACTTCCCGGAATCAACCGCTACAGTCTTGCTCCAGGTGGACAGAGCGGAGTGGGGGCGAGGTGTGGGTGCATTGGCTGGGGGTGAGGTGGGGCCTGAGATCTAACCCTCAGGCTGACCTTGGAGCACTCTGTCTTCACATAGACGAGGACATGCTTATTGGCAGAGTCTGTGATTCTCTGGTCCTGGTTATAAAGCATCCGCCGGGCTGCAGGGCACATGGGCATGGGGCTGGGTGGGGACGCTTCTCTGCTCTGGTCAGGCCCGGGTCTGACGGGGGATGGTGGGCTCAGAACATCGGTGCAGCCCCTTCCTTGATCTCCCTCTGCTTTGTGAAGTCAGACCCACACAGGTCCCTGGCTGAGGAGAGTGCTGGACTGGGCACCAGGACAACTTCCTCACCCTCAGCCTCCACCACAGCCGCCACTGGCAAGAGCTCTGTGAGGAAGCCTGGATCTCCCAGCCAAGGCCTGGGGTAAGGCGCATGTGTGCGGGGCCTCCCACCACCCACCCGGCTTCTTCCCGGGGCGGGGCTTCCCGCACACTGGCTCTTCACTCACCCAGCAAATACGCCATTTCTTCCTATGCGCCAGCACAGGACAGTGAACAACAGGCTGTGGTCTCAAGGAAGTTTCCTTCCAAGGAGTAGATTTAGGTCATGGCCAAGTGGCTAAGCAGATAGATTAGACAGAGAGGTGATAGACAAACAGATGAGAGGGAGGGAGGTAGGTAGGTAGGTAGAGAGATTTGTGACAGGTTAGATGACAGCTATATACACACACGTAGATACACAGATACATAAAAATACACGATAGTTTAGATAGATAGATGATAGATAGAGATTTGTGATAAGAATGGATAAATATATAATAGGATAGTTAGATGATAGATATATACATACATAGATACACAGATGTATAGACAGATAAAAATGGATAGATGATAGTTGAGATGATAGATAGATGGATAGATAGATGATAGATAGGTAGATAGATGTGATAGGATGGATAGGTAAACAGATGATTGATACTAGAGACAACTGGTTGATAGATCGATAAAATGTCCATTAATGATAATTACTATGGAGGAAGACTAAGCACGTATTAAAAGGAAGATAGGGTGTGTGGGAAGGTGGTGGGGTATGATGAAGGCTATTGAGGTGCTCAGTGAAAACAAGTGACAAAGAAAATGTCTTAGTTTGGGTTTCCTCAAAATCAGATCCCGAGACAAAGGGGTAGGTGCAGTTAGTTCACGGAAAGTTCAGTGAGGGAGCCAAGAATCAGGGGAAACCAATGAAGCGTCCATCATCGAAAGAGTTGTCACCAGAGCAACTGGGTTCACTCCCACTGGGGATCCTTGGAGGGACCGTGTGGGACATTCCTCAGAAGTGTCCCATGCGGGCTGAGGAAGCTGGGTGGTGACCCACACGCACCTGTGCTCATGGTGGGGACAATGGCAGGGTTTGCTATTTTTATACAGTGTGATGAGAGAGGGCCTCTCAAATACAGTGATATTTGATCAGAGATCAGAAGGAAGTGGGAGTCAACAAAGCAAGAATCTGGAGAGATTCCCAGGCAGCGGGTCGTTCCTGGGCCCGGGTCCTGTGGCACCTCTGGCCTGCTCCTCTCAGCAGGCCATGCATGTCCCATAGCTCGAGACAGCCCTCCGGCCAAGAGAGGCAGGAGCTAGAGGTGGGAAGCCACTCGGTGAGGGGGCGTCCCAGAGTGTCCACAGCTGTTCGAAGCTCAAGTGGGCACAGAGGATACGGGCAGGATACCAGCAGAGCTCGCTACGTTTGTAAGGAATCGGGGCAGCGTACCAGGACCCGGGGGGGTGGGGGATTGGCCAAGAGCTGAGCTTGGAGAAGTTGCTCCTTGGGGGAGAGGCTGTTGGATGGTTTAAGCGGAAGAGCTGCTCCCAGGATCCCATTTAAGGACGAGTCAAGACTTTATTTTGAGTGATGCCTGGTTGGAAGGGAGCATTTATCCCCACCGTTGGTCCCAGCAAGAGCTGAGCTGCTCTAAGGGCTAAGGGGTCAATACAGGGGTTCAGACAGCTGTTTCTGGGAGCCAGGGCCTGCCTGGGCTTCTGCCTGCCTCTCTGCCTCTCATCTCCTCAAGCATCTGCTGCGTCCTGACATTCAAAGTCCATCCGCGAACTGAACGGAGGACTGGAGTCTGGGGCCCTGAGCTTGGGGCGGTTTGCTGTTGGCATTAACCAGGTTTGGCGCTGACATTATTGAGTGTTAAGGCCTCAGGAGCTGAGCTCAACGGGAGATTGGGGGGAGGTGCAGCCCGGGCCTCCCGGGGGAGAGGAAACTCACTGCCCGCTGCTTGTCCCTCTCACAGGTCCCTGCTCAGCAGCAGCCACTTCCTGCTCCTCGTCTTCCTAAAGGTACCCGTGTTTCTGAGCATACTCAGTGCCGTCCTCTGGGTACACAGGCCTCAGTGCACAACATGTGGGAAAACACGACCTAACCAAGACAACCTGCAGCTGTCCCTGCCCACCGATGTCCTGTCCAGAGTCACAGCCACTCAGAATAGAGAAGGAACCTCTGACCCTGACAGCGCTTTTTAATTTATTGCCAGAGACTTCAAGAACAAACTTTGAGAGATCCTTTAGTGAACTATATCACCTGCAGAAACGTGTGTATACCATGTAATTGTACAGCCCAAGCATGAAAAATGAACATCTGTGTGCCCACTAAGAGATCAAACCTCATTAAGACATGTAAAGCGCCCCCGATCTCAAATCCCTCCTCCTCCTCCCAGAGTTCCATGTGGAATCATTCCTTTGCTGCTCTTTAGAGCGCCGGTCAAGGACACTGCTTTCTGAATCGTTCACAAAGGAAACCCTGCTGTTTCAAGTTCACCCATGCATTGGATTTCTCCTCCTCTATCAGCGTGGTAGGGAACTCCCTGCAAGGCCAAGGGTGTGAGAGTTTAGGGAGCAGCAGCAGCACAGGGGACTGTATGACTGGAGCAACCTGTCACCAGCTGGGCCCTGTCACACCCACCACCCTGTCAGGGGGTCAGGCATCCCGCCTCCACTTGAGCCTGGCGGCGCTAGGACCACCATGTTACCCGGTGCTCAGCTCCCTGTGGCAGGTGGCATGTTCTCTCACTCAGGACCAAAGGTTGTTTTCTAAAGATCTGGAGAATTCCCTCGAGGTCCAGCCCTCTGTCTGGAGGGAACGCAGGGGTTGATGGCAAAGCCTGATACTCAAGTGCAGTAGCGTTTCTATTTCCCAGCCTCATGGGTAAGAAGGTCAACAACCAGAGCACTCTTGTGGCAGTTCTTAAAGCCAACAATAGATGGCGCCAGCGACCATTTGCAAAGCTGCTCATTGGACAGACACGAGGACTTACCTTAAATAACTCTCAGCAGCTGGGTTCCTCCCAGCTGATTCCAACCATCCTACCCCTGAGCCTCCGCAAGTATTACCACTGGGCCCATTGGATCCTGCTGGCCTTTCCTCCAGGCTGAGTCCCATAGCTGGTCCACTCTCCCAGCCCCATCCTGCTCATCAGCTTGGGCTGACTAGGGATCTTCTTCTTGTGGGGACAACCAGATGTGGGCTCAGACATTCAGGGGGCCAGAGCTCCAGGTACAATCAGGGCTGTGGAGCCCTGTGGGCGGTTCAGACTGGAGTAGTAGATCGAGGCCCTAAAGCCTGGGTCCAGGGGAGGGAATAGAGCCAGGCAGGAAAGACAGACACATCTGATCCCAGCCCAGGGCTTCAGCTTCACTGAGAAGCAGCACTCACATGGCTCTTCTGGATTTCTTACTCTCAGGGAGGGGCAGAGAGACTCATTGTCCCCGATGACCCTGTTCATGATCCTGGAACCTAGTGTGGTGGTGACAGCTGTCGATGCTTCTTATTTCCCATGAAAGACAGAAGCAGTCTTTGAAGGACTAACTCTGATCAGTGCCAGGAGACGTGTAAGGAAGGGCAGCTGTGGGATGAGAAACCATCCGATGGAGGGGCGGGGCCAAGAGAGTTGGGCAGGAAGGGGGCGGGGTGGGAGGCGGGGACTGTCTCACAGCATCCTGGGGAGTCTGCAGTTTGGCCCTGGCCTAGTATCCCAGGAACGGCCTCAAAATTATTAATTAGTCTTTAACATTATCTCTAAATCGAATTATCTACGCAATAACATTCACAGTGCTGCGTTGACAGCTACGTATTTATACATGTGTTTTACTCCTACCAAAATGCCAGTAAGTTGGATTCTAATGCAACAATCATCTTTTCCACAGTCCAATTAATTATACTTTATGTCCATTTGCATCACAAAGTTATCTGTGAACTTTACACATTTGAAAAGACACCACAATTTTTGTAACCTGAGTCTGACATCTTTTTTAAAGATGCCGCAGTCTTCAACAATCAAAGGGACCCCGGCTTCTCTGTACCTCAGAATGACCCTGAAGATCAGAGAGGAATAAAGCAGATGCCTCTGATCCCAGCCCAAGGAGAGACAATGACATGCAGCTGTAGCTTTATCTTTGTCCCTTGCACAGAAGACAGACCCCATTCACTCTATGGGCGGTTCCCACACCATTTAACTCTCGGCTTGCTGACTTCTTGGGCTTTTTTACTCTGTTTCTCTATAGCAGCCCCTTGAACCACACAAGTATTTTATCAACGCTGGGAAGTGTCTGTGGGGCGGTCACTCTGCTGGTGAGAGCAGGGCCCAGCTGGTGAGGTTTTGGGTCCTCCTACGTCGAGTCCTCACATGGATCATCCTGAGGGAGGCTGCAGAACTGAAGTAAATTCCCACAGGGTCAGACACACACATACACACACACACACACACACACCCCAGCCCGGGTTCTCCAGAGAAACAGAACCAATATGTGCACACACACAACCTATAGCGTGAGCCAATTCCTTATAAGGTAGACATAGAATTTATACAGAGATTGGATGTAATTTAGATGTATATATAAAAGATAAGGAATTGACTCATGCAGGGAGGGAGGCTGAGGTGTAGCACTGTCTGCTGCCTGTAAACTGGAAAACCCAAGAGAGCTGGTTGTGTAATTCAGCCTGGCTTTGAAGGTCTGAGAACCAGGAGAGCCAAGAGCAGGAAGAGATGATGTCCCAGCTGAAGCAATCAGGTCGGCGGGGAATTCTTTCTTTTCTGCCTGATTTACTCAGGCCTTTAAGGAACTGGATGATCACAGCCACACGGGGCAGGGCAACCTCCTTCTTCTCTGAGCCCACTGATTCAAAAGCTGCTCTCATCCTGAAACACTCTCATAGACACCCCCCCCAAACTAACGTCTAACCTGGGCGCCAGGGCCAGTCACATCGACTTTAATCAGCACAGCGCACACTCAAGCCTAAAGCCAAACGCGTCTTCCCGAATTACTGGTGCTTTTGCCCGGTCCAGCTGTCAGATCTTCCTACTCGGCCGCACGGCCAGGATGCGGCAGAAACTGTGTTTAGTTCCAGAAGGGTTTTCTGGAAAGGAGGACGCACTGGGGAAGTAACGGAAGGAGCAGAGAGGGGTGGATGGGGAGCACTTGGGAAACGGGGACTCCCTGCCAAGCTTCTCAACTTGGGCCTGACAAGCTCTCTCGCTCTGTGTCCTGGGTCTGAAGATTCTGTTTCTCCACTTTGCTGGCCCCTGGCCACTCTCTGCTCTTCAGAGTCATGGTGTGGTGCAAAGACACTTGGGCCGTCGTGCCAGAGAATTCTGGGGTCATGGGATGGAGGAGAGAGGCCTGGTTTCGGCTTTCTAGGGTCCCCCCCCCACTTCCCGATGAGCATCTCCACACCTCTGAGCTCCTCTTGTCCACCCCCAGTCCCCTGCCCTGGATCGCACCGTGGAGCTGAGCCTCAGCAGAAGAAGGAGGAAGGAGCGGTATACTCAGAGGGCTGGGGATGGCCGCTCCCCACCTGTGTCTGGGGAACAGGGAGACACACAAGGAGGGACAACACAGCCTGAGGGATCCGTGCCCTGGAGGTGATCTCGGGACCAAGATGGGACTTCTGAAGGCCTCTGAGGTCACAGTGCTGGCCTGTGTGGGAGGAAGAGTGGGGGTCCCAGAGTCCCAGAGGGGCGAGCTCTCCCTGGATGCCCAGACCCAAAGGTTGGGGGGTGGTCATAACATCCCTGTGGTCACCACCAAGGCTGGAGAGGGGGGAGAGGTCTGGCCTTCATCCCCAGGACTGTCCATCCTAACCACAGGAAGTGACGTATCCTCGAGGCAGGGTCGCCTCACTGAGGAGGAAATGTCCCAGCTTGGCTCCACTGTGTGAAGGCCTGTGAAACAGTGAGAAGAGAAGCCATGGGCCGTGCGGGGTGGCAGCTGCCCCACATCCGGGGGACCCTGGCCCTGTGCAGTCATTGGGTGAGACCTGCCAAGGGCCCCGAGAGCCAGGGGTCTGCACCAGCCCGGGCACTTCTGTCCTGGCGCTTCCTGCAATCGGACCAGCTCCAGTGCTGGACTCGAAACCAGGCTGGACAAGGAAGCAGATGGCCCAGAAAAGCAGAAGTGGGGACAGGGAAACTGGATCCTCTGGAGGAGGCCCGGTCTCGTCCACCCAGGGCTGGCACTGCTACAG
The DNA here is from genome assembly GCA_004027555.1 of Craseonycteris thonglongyai. Lineage (NCBI taxonomy): Eukaryota > Metazoa > Chordata > Mammalia > Chiroptera > Craseonycteridae > Craseonycteris > Craseonycteris thonglongyai. The sequence goes on along the minus strand of PVKE010000039.1, from coordinate 18,953 downwards.
AAATGACTCTGAGGGCTGGGGCTGCGTGGCTGCTGTCAGCCCTTCTCCTCCTCCAGGTCCCAGGTGAGTGGGGCACAGAAAGGACCAGGGGTGAAAGCGGGGTGAGGAGTGCCCCAAGAGGAGGGAGGCAGCATGTGGGAGGGAGGAGGGGAGGCAGAGAAGCTTCCGGGGCCAGCGCCTGCCTCAGCAGCAATGTGAATCTCGTCCACTGGGCCGCAGAGTAGCACTGGTGACAGGGGGTGCCTGTGATTGTCACCTTCGTAGTCACTGTCAGAGATGAGGTCTTGGCACATCACACATGCACACACACAAGCACATGCATGCATACATTGTACGCACACACACATGTATAGCCATACACACAACATAGCAAATGCACACATGCACACACCTGCATAGGCATGCACACATGCACGTACACACACATTGCACACACACACACCTGTATAGTCATACACACAGGCACGTATGCACACATTGCACACGCGCACACACACACACACACACATGTATAGCCATGCACGTGTGCATGTGCGCACAGTCACTTTTTCTCATCTGGGCCCCTCTTGTCTCCATGGACACCTCTCCCTGCACCACTTCTTTTAGGACAGGGCTCCTCCCCTCACCCCTTGCCTGGTCTGAGGAGAGGCCTGTCCCTGCCACGGCCTCCAGACCCGGAGGGCCTTTGAGGGACACACACATCAGGGCACCCCCGGTCCTGGCCCTGCTGGTGAGGAGCCGGGACTCGGCTGTGTCTTCCAGGCTCTTTGGCTCTGAGCGGCCCTCGCACCGTGACAGGCACCGTGGGGGGATCCCTGAGCGTGCAGTGTCCCTATGAGGAGGAATACACAGAAAGTATCAAATACTGGTGCAAATCCCCGTGTTTGCTGTGGAGGCAGAATATTGTACAGACCACAGAGTCAAAGAGAGAAGTGACACGCGGCCGCGTGTCCATCAGAGACCATCCTGCAAACCTCACCTTCACAGTGACCTTGGAGAACCTCACCGAGGACAATGAGGGCACATACGGGTGTGGGATCCATGTATCATTGTATCCTGATCCCACCTTCTGGGTCAAGGTGTCTGTGTTCCCAGGTGAGCTGCACACACTCCCCTCGTCCCAGCTCCAGGCGCCTGAGGAGTCTCAGGTCCCAATAGCTGAGGTGGGAATCAGATCAGAGACTTGGGGCAAACGTGTGTGTGTGTGTGTGTGTGTGTGTGTGCGTGTGTGCACGTGCGCACACACACACACACACACACCTCTGGCTGTTCTAGACCCCTCTGTGTGTCAGTCTCGGGCCTGGATCTTCCCTGGGTGGGGGCACACCGGACTCTGAGGACAGGCTGCTGTCCTGTCCTCACAAGAGCCGTGTCCACTCTAACGGGGACCCTGTTCTTCCCCCAGCACTTCTCTCCATTGTCCTCTCAGGAACGGTGCTTCCAGAACATTCTCTCCTCTAGCCCACAGGCTGTCCTTGACCTGGCCCACGAGAACACATCCTGTCATGGATGGTTGTTGAGGTACCAGCCTCCTAGCTGGGAGCCTGGGGGTCTGCAGCAGCCATGAGGGGGCACAGAGAAGCCCCCAGGTCCCGGTGTGGGGTTCCTGTGATGCTTTGGGGACCACGCCACCCCTTCAGGCTGACCCTATCGCTCCCCTTCTTTCTCTGACACCTTGTATCTATAGGGGGGAACCCAGAGAAACCCTTGGAAATGCCTCCCTCAGACAAGGGAGAAGAAAAATGATCAAAGGGGCTCTGAGGTGTCCGGCCCCAGTGTTCTAGCGTGTGCTCCCCACAGACCTCCTTTATCAGATCGCTGGTTTTGTCCCCTAAGAACATTTTCCCTGTGTCCTTAGTCTGCGGTGTCGCTGGCTCCTCTGACATCCTCCTTGTGGGTCTCAGCGTCTCGCTTTCCCGGGGAGATTTCCTCAGACCCTCTGTGTGTTCTAAGACCGAAGCACTGAAAATCCGCTGACACGCCGGGTGTGGGCGGGGAAGGCCTTCGTCCTGCTAACTGCAGGACAGGCCACGTCCCGTGGGGTCCACTTTTCTTTCTGCTCATTCCCTTCCCCAGAGAGGATGCCCTAGGCCCGGCTGACAGTTTGGGGGACTGACTGTCCCTTCTCAGTCCTTTCGGGCTGCTATAACCAAATACCACAGACTGGGAGCTGATAACCAGCAGAAATGCACTGCTCACCTTTCCTGAGGCTGGACGCCCCAGGCCAAGAGGCCAGCGTGGTGGCCCAGGGCCTTCCTGCGGGTGCAGATTTCTGCTGCATCCTCATGCAGAGCAGGGGTCCCCCTTTTATAAGGACATTCATCCCACGGATGAGGGCTCCACCCTCCTGAGCTAATCACCTCCAAATACCGTACCTCCTAATACCATCCCACCTGGGCATGAGAGTTTCAACAGAAGAATTTGGGGGGACACAGACACTCAGACCAGAGCAGGTGCTAGCTAAGGGGTGGTGGGGTCCCGTCATTCCGTGCAAGCTCGGCGGCACGTCCCTGTTTCATCCGAGCCTCTCTCCAGCCATCAGACATGGCCGAGGGCCAGGCTCCCCGTGCCTCCAGCCGACCTCTACGGAGGAGAGGGGTGAGGCCGTGCCAGGTGTGCCCCGGAGCCCAGTGCTCTTTGCAGACTCCCTAACCCCCTGCTTCTGAACGTGCCCACCTGTCCACAGGGCCGCGGGCCCCGGAGGAGGAGTCCAGGTGCGGGTCAGGCCTGGCTTTGGCCCTGGGGGACGTTGGACACAGTGTATCTGTCCCATAGCTTGTGTGACCTTGATTGGTTGAGTAGAGTCACACAGCTGATAGTGGGGGATCCAGGGGGAGGATACTGGGCCTGATTTGTGCTTTTCCCTCAGGCTCCACAGAAGCCCCCAGCTGGAAGGTCTTCACTAGCAGCCTGGACCCTCCCTTCTCCCTGCCAGAGACCCCCAATTTCAGCCAACACCTGCCAGAGACCCCTGATTCCACTGAACACCCGCCAGAGATGCCCAATTCCAGCCAACACCTGCCAGAGATGCCTGATTCCACCCAACACCCGCCAGAGACCCCCGATTCCAGCCAACACCCGCCAGAGATGCCCAATTCCACCCAACACCCGCCAGAGATGCCCGATTCCAGCCAACACCCGCCAGAGATGCCCGATTCCAGCCAACACCCGCCAGAGATGCCCGATTCCAGCCAACACCCTCGGTAAGAGGCCCTATGCCTGGAGACTTGCTTGACACCTGGCTGATTTCTCTTCTAGGTGAGATTGGGGGCTGGGGATATGGGTGTCTCCCTCTTCCTACCAGGTGCTCGGCTTGGCGTTGGGACACAGCATGAAGTGCCCAGACCCTGTCCTGCTCTGACAGACATTAGGACCTAAAGGGGAATTCACCCAGTGAACCCATCAGCACCCACGTTAACATAACACTATGCCAGTTTCTGATAAACACTATGAAAAACTATTCCCTGGGGAGAGCTTTGTGGCGGGTAGTGGCGTCTGCTAGTCACAGGATGGTCAGGGAGGCCTCCCTGATTACAGGCTATCTGAGTAGAGACCTGCAGGAGTTGGGGAGCCAGGCACTCAGGTACCTGCAGAAACTGGGGTCCAGGCAGAGGGAAGAAAGGGTGAAAAGTCTTGCAAAAGGAGCCCCCAGGACCCTGGCTGCGGCCAGGGCAAGAAGCAGATGCTCTGGGGTTGGTGGCCTCTGTACTCTCTCCCCTGCCCTCCCCCACGCCCTGGTCACACATGTCACCCTGTTGAAGAGTCTCTGAGGGAGGTGAGAGCAGAGAGGGGTCGCTCACTCATCCCATCAGCTACCATGCAGTTATGATAAGTGCTAACATTCTGAAGACGCTGGCCACACACCAATGAGTTGCTGTGAATAAACCAGAATGATCTCTACCCTTATGGTGTGGACCGTCTACAGGAGAGCAGATGTCAAACAACTATCAATGCCGTTGATTCCTGTACCACATATGGGGGGGCCCTCAAATGGGAGGGCTTAGCAAGAGCTTCTCCCGACAGAGGCCACCCCCTGGGTCTCCCTCACATGGTTCTCCCGGCAGCCTTTCCCAAGTCCGCCGTCCTAAATCTTTTTTGTTTTTAAGATTTATTTTATTGTTTTTTTGACAGAGAGAGAGAGATAGAGAGAAGGGGGAGGGCCCAGAATAGTCTCCATAGTTGTATGTCATCAGTTTTCCACATAGTTTCACTCCACAGGTGGGCGTGGGTCTACCTAGGGGCCTCCCACATGGGAGGTGTTCCCCTGCAAGCTGGGGGCCTCCTACATGGGAAGCATAAGCCCTGGGCAGGAGCTGAACAGGGGCTTCCCACGTGGGAAGCTTGTCCGGGTGAGAACCCAACTGGGGGCACTCCCCAGTTCAGCATATGGGTTCACATGGGCCGGGGCCAGGATTTGATCCTCGGACTCTGGGGCTGCAAGGCGAGTGCTCAGCCCGCTGAACCATCCCAGCTTTCCCCCTGCAGAGAGGCCAGGGACAGGGGGGTGGGGGGTGGTCCCTCAGGCCGGGCCGCCCTGTCTGTGGTGGATGTTCTTGTGGATTGTTGTGGTCATGGGCCACAGCAGGACAAGTGGAGGGCCCCAGGGACTCCCCCTGAGGACGTGGCTCACTGTGTGTCACTGTATCCCTTGCAGGTCCCTGCTCCACAGCGCTCACTTCCTGCTGCTGGTCTTCCTGAAGCTGCCCCTGTTACTGAGCATGCTCAGTGCTGTCCTCTGGGTGAACAGGCCTCCTGGGAGCTCCAGGGGGAGACGGAGTCAACCCAATTATGAGAACCAGTAACACTTGCTGCCCATAAATGATGCCCCGCCCAAGAACACAGCCCCTCTGGTGGATGGGAACACCCTTCTGACTAATAAATCCGTGTTTCTGGGAGAATATTCTGAAATCTTTTTGGAAAGTCTTTTTCTTGCAGTATATCAAGCACAGAAAAACATGTTCTTAGTGAACGCGTGCTCCTTAAGCCAGGAAGACCCTTCAACATGCGAGAGCCCACCTTAATTTAGAAATAAAATGTTTATTAATTAATTAATAAACATCAGTAAATCTTCTGTAGCCCTAAGCACTGCCTGAGGGGCCAACTCTGGATTTGACATTCACCACCTCCTTGTTTCCTTCATGGTTTTGTCATATATACTCAGACGTATTTCTAGAAGATACCCCTATATTTTTAAACTGTCCCCAAGTTTACTTTGCTTTATTTTTATTTTTTCCAGTCTTATTTCGATAAAGCACTGTGTAAGGTTAAAGCGTGCAACAAATTGATTTGATTCACTTATTTATATTAAATGCAAAATGATTAGCATTATAGTGTTAGCTAACATCTCCATCATGTCCCAGGATCACCCTTTCTTTTTGTGCTGAAAGCACTTAAGATCTACTCTCTTAGCGACTTTCACGAATATAATAAGGTATTAGTAGCTATATTCATGCCGTACATTGGATCCCTGGAATTTATTTATCTTATAACTGGAAGTTTGTACCCTTTGACCAATTATCTCCCCATTTCTCTTAACGCTGAGCCCTCGGTCACCACAACTCCATTTCTCTGAGTTTGGCATTTTTAGATTCCACCTAACAGTAATAATATGCATGATTTCTCTCCTTCGGTGTGACTTATTTCACTTAGCATAATGCCCTCGAAGTCCACGCATGTAGTCGCAGACGGCAGGATTTCCTTGTTATTCCGTTGTAAACATACCACTTTATCCATTCACAGACTGATGGGCATGTGGGCTGTTTCCACATGTGGGCTTGCTATGAGCACGGGGTGCGGCTCTTCCCAATCTTGTCATTTTCTTTGGATAAACACCCAGAGTCAGATGGCTGGATCCTAGGGAAGTTCTAGTTTTAATTTTTTTGAGGAACCTCTCTCTACTGTTTGTTTTCCATAGTGACTACACCAGTTTACATCCCCACCAACAGCCCACAAATGTTCCCTCTCCACGGCCTCGCCAACACTTGTCTCTGGTCTATTTGGTGATGGTCATTCTGATGGGTGTGAGCTGATGTCTCATTGTGCTTTTTTTTTTTTAAAATATATTTCTATTTATTTATTTATTTATTTTTGACACAGAGAGAGAGAGAGAGAGAGAGAGAGAGAGAAAGAGAACTGAACTGGGGGAGCTCCCAGCTCAGCATATGGTTCCGCACGGGCGAGGCCGGGACTCGATCCCTGGTCCCCGGCGCTGCAAAGTGAGCGCTTAACCCACTGAGCCATCCCGGCTTCCCCCTTGTTGTGCTTTTGATTTACATTTCCCTGGTGATGAGGGATGTGGAGCGCATTTTCATGTACCTGTTGTCCATCTGTCTGTCTTCCTTGGAAAAATGTTCAGTTCCTCCGCCCGCTTTTTATTTTTTTTAATTTTTTTTTTTTTTAATTTTTTAATTTTTTTTCCGCCCGCTTTTTAAATTGGAGTGTTTGAGTTTTGTTGTTGTTATTGAGTTGTACAAGTTCTTTATGTATTTGGGATATTAACCCTTTGTCTGGTATACAATTTGCAAATATTTTTCTCTCATTCTGTAGGTTGCCTTTTCATTTTATTGTTTCTTTTATTATCTACCCTTCATGTAGTATCTGAAGTTTTGCCTGGGGTACTAATAATAGAGTGCTAATCCTATCCTAGGATTTTGTCCTCAAAACTGCACGCACAATTTCTCATTGAAGTCTCAAAAAAGCTCTTATGAACCCAACCTACAGACACCAAAAATGAGGCTCAGAACAGTTAAGTAAGTTGTGCATAGTCACACAGCTTGTGGGCGGTGCTTGTGGGGTGAGAGCCCAGGTCTGCTGATCCCACAGCCTGCACTTTTGTCCTTGGATGTTAACACCTGAACAAATACATCTCCAGGCATGCCAAGCATGCTCACCTGACACCCAAGTTGCTTGGGGGAGGGGGCAGGGGTGGGGGGAGTTCCCTGCTTCTGGGATCCATTGCTGTAGTAGAGGAAAGCCATTTCTGGAGTTGGCATGCAGACTGTTGTACCCCTAGAACCTAAGACCTGATAGGCCAGAGGCCCCCTTCTTTACCCTTCCACAGACCCATCTCCCGCTGCCCTTCCTCACCTTGCACAGCCCTTGCTTCCTCTTTCCTACCCAATGGGACGCGCACGCTCTCTGACATGGACCTACTAAGAAATGACACTCCTTTTGCTGGAGAGTTGAAAGCAGGAAATAGTCGCTCTACAAAAGGAACTGAGTGAGTAAGAACCTCGAAGGTGGTTTGGACAGGCAGAAGGAGCACGCCTGGGCTCCGGTGGAACTCCGGGTGGCCAGCTGGGACCCACACGTGCTCTCCAGCTGTGGGCCAGGAGTGGGAGGTGGGACCATGTGGCTGCCCCCAGCTGTCCTCCTTCTGAGCCTCGCAGGTGAGTGTGGCTGGGGAACTGGGTCCTCCAGGGGCCGGGCAGGGGGCAGGGGGCAGGGGGCAGGGGGCAGGGACATGGGGGAGCTATGATGTCTGGGGAAATGAGAGGGCTTTGTTAGTTCAGTCAGCGAGTACACACTGGGGTGCCCCGTTGTGCCAGCGATGCATCAGGCCCTCAGGACATGAAAGAAAAAGAGAAATAGGACTGGCTGCTAAAAAGAGGACCTCGGCTGGTTCAGTGGGTGAGACACACAGATAAACAACAATGGGTGGCACCGATGAGTGTGGGCTCAGGACGGAGTGGCCCGACAGTGGGAGCTCCGGAACGCGCCAAGAGGCTGCTCCCCTGATGAGCCCAGAGGAAAAGGATCAGCCCTTCTAGCAGAGGGCAGACGAGAGCATTCTGGGAGAGGGGCCCGCCTGGCCAAGGTCGGAGGCTTGAGAAAGAATGGTGCGTTCATGCAGAGGGAGCTGTCTGTGTGCGGGACGCTTGGTTGGTTACACTCGGTGTTGGAATCATGAAGGACAGACTATGCAGGGCCCTGAACAGCGTGCCCAGGACCTGAGACGTCCAAAGAGAGACTTGCTCGGAACCCAGGAGATGGAGGGACCCGAGGATCTCCTTCCCTCATGGAAACGTGCTGCAGACACTCAGGGGATGGTAGGGGACCGTCTGGGAGTTTGCAGTGTACGCAGTACGTGCGGCTCACACAGCCCTCTCTGGGGGTCTGGGGACTGACCATCTGGCACACACAAACGGAGGGGCTGCGGGGAACTTGCATAGTCACGTGTCAGGAGACCTGAATTCCAGGCCTGACGGGCTGGTTCCTCCTTGTTCGAAGACCTGGCTTCTGGTGTGAATGGAAATTTCGGAAGCCTTCTGTTGCTCTAATGCCGTAGGACTCTTCAGGTCGGATCGCAATAGGCGAGGGCTGTGGGTATTCCTCCAATGCTTGCTGCCCTTGTTGATGTTGCGGATGAGGGACAAGCCCTGTGGTGATACCTGGAGACCTGCTGTGAGGGCGGCCACGTTCTTTAAGCCTAAGCAGGACTCCTAACGGGCCAGAGCCCAGAGGACAGCAGCTCAGAACGGCTGCCTCTCCCTCTGGGCTTTGCATGTGAATCAGAGGTCCCGCCCCCCGCATAGGCTCCCACTTAACGTCCAGCTCACCTCAAGACCAAGGAGAAGGGTGTGGGGTAAGCTGTGCTGAGCTCACACACACACACACATGCACACACACACAGACACACGCACACAGTGCAGTCAGACCCACGTGCAGTCAGGCCTCTGCACAGCTCTGTTCTCACAGACTCCTACACAGTCACACTCTCGCTCACATGCAGGGTCACCCTCAAATACACACAGACACGCACACGCATGTACTCATGCACAGGGATACCAAGTGACACATACACTTGTGTTGTCACACACATAGGCATGCTCCCGAACACAAACACTCTTTTCCCCCAGACCAAGGCTGAGACCCACCGTGGCTGCTGATCTGTGGTCTGGGAAGGGTGGGGGGCTAGAGACACAACATGAGCAGCCCCTCCTCCTCCCTCCAACTCTGTGTTAACAGACGGGGGCACTTTGTCGAGAGTCAAGGAAAAGTTGGCCCATCAAGTTTGCACCTACAGACCGCCATTCGCTACGAGGGGTGACTTCTGTGAAAAGAAGCAGGAAAGAAAGGCCGACAGGCTGAAGCCAGAATGACCCAACCTCCGGAGGACACTCTCTACCTGCTGTTCTCTGAGCCCCCAACAACCCTGAGAGGAGTGTGTACTGTGCAGTGTTTGCAAGTGGAGGAGCAGAGACCCCTTCTTCTCCTAATGGGGGACGCGATGCAAACATGGCCAGGGGTGCAGACCTGTGCCCCAGAAACGACCCTTCAGAGCTTGGGCGGGCAGGACTGCATGAGGCCGCGGGCAGAGACGCCTTGCTCCATAAAGGCAAACAGGACCGGCTCTGACCCCAACGCATACCTCGCGCCCCTGGGCGGCTCCAACCCTGAGCTCTCCGTCCTGCCCCATGGGGTGTGTCCTTTGTCACTTGCGATCAGCCCAGACCCAGAGCTCAACCATTTTCTCAATTTGAGACAAGAGGAGGCACACACAGATTTCACACGTGTGGCAAACTTTCCTGAAGTCCTGACACCCAAGAGAACGTTGACATCTCAGATGCACGAAAATGGAAAATGGAAACTCAGACTAGCTGGGAAGCCGGGCTGGCTCAGTGGGTGAAGCGCTCTCTTTGTGGCCATGGGGTCCAGGGATCGAGTTCTGGTCCCGGCCCCAGACCGTGTGGACCCATATGTTGAACTGGGGTGTGCTTCCCTTGTGGGAGGTCCCCAGTTCGGTTCCCTCCTAGAGCGTGCTTCCCATGCAGGAGGCCCCCCGCCTGGTTCCCACCCTGTGCAGCCCTGCATCCACTTGTGTGGAAGGAAACCATGTCAAAAACTAATGACGAGGGGAAGCCGGGATGGCTCAGTGGGTTAAGCGCTCACTTTGCAGCGCCGGGGACCGGGGATCGAATCCCGGGTCCGGCCCGTGCGGAACCATATGCTGAACTGGGGAGCTCCCCCAGTTTAGTTCTCTCTCTATCTCTGTATCTCTCTCTCTCTCTGTCAAAAAATTAATAAATAAATAAAAACTTACAAACAAACAAAAAACTAATAACGAGCCACCATGGAGACTACTCTGGGCCCTCCCCCTTCTCTCTGTCTCTCTCTCTCTCCCTCTCTCTGTCAAACAATTAAAAAAAAAAAGGAAATTCAGATAGCCTTATGCCGTCAAACCCCGCCAGCCCTGCTCCCCAGAGCTGGGCCCCTGCTGACGGCCACCCCATCATTCCTACCTCTCTCTTCCCTCAGACAAACTTGAAAACTCAGAGGCCTTGTTAATCATTCCACCCGTCGTAACCTGCGTTTATAAAAACTGTCCACATGTTTTTACAAAATGAGCCCGGGCACATTGTGAGCGACTGACTGTAAGATTCAGTTAGCAAAGCTGGGGTGGAGGGCGCTTCTGTGTCGACACGGCAGAACCTCTTCTTCGCTCCACGTGCCGGAGCCTCTGTCGTCTACTACAGCTGTGCTTTTCATTTGTAAGAAAGGAAATGACCCAACCTGCGGACTCTTGCCCGTTTTTTAAATTTATATCAATTGTTGTCTTCTAATGGACTCTTTTTCTTGATTTTTTTAGAAATTATCTTTGTAATTTTATAGTGAACGATATCGTAAACATTTTCACGTAATAGAAATGGATAATTTAGAAAGCGAAATTTGCCCCCACAATACCCAATCTCAGCTCTGATCATTGTTAAAAGTGTAGAACATATATTTTCACGTTCTTTTCCTACTCGTGATGTACAGAGAAAAACCACAGAAATGGAATCATCCAGCTCTATTAAGCAACTTTTTTTAAAGAATTTTTTTTAAAGATTTTATTTGTATTGTTTTTTGACAGAGAGAGAGAGGCAGAGAGAAGGGGGAGGGCCCAGAGCCGTCTCCATAGTTGACATTAGTTTTCCATATAGTTTCATTCCACAGGTGGGCGCAGCGCTGCGCAGGGCAGGAACTGGGCCGGGAGCCTCCCACATAGGCCCCGACAAAAACAGAAATGGGGGCACACCCCAGTTCAGCATGTGGGTCCGCATGGGCCGGGGCCGGGATTCGATCCTCAGGCTCCGGGGCTACAAAGCGAGCGCTTAACCCGCTGAGCCATCCGGCTTCACCTGAGCAACTTTTTTTTTAACCCACTAGTATTGCATGCGGGACGCCTTCCCCCTGATCCTCCATGACTTCTCCTTCTCCTTTCAGCGGAGCTGCAGATGTGCTCCAGGGTCAGCCCGCTGGCCCATCACGGCTTTGGAGTCCGTTTCCAGCTCTTGCTATTGCATTCGAACTGCAATGAGCAGCCGTACGCGCGTTGTCTGTTGGAGTGGAAATTATAGTTAATCCCAGAGCTGATATAATGCTGTCCAAGGTCACGCTGACCAGCTTCTCTTCCAGAACAATTAGAAACTTGATGGTACCTACCAAGTCCAGACACGGTGCAAGGCACTGGGGGGTGGGGGGAGGAGAAGACAAACACGAGATTTCTGCTTGTTTAGTGGGGGCGTGTGGGAAGGATGGGGGTTTGGGTGGGGGGAGAGAGAGAGAGGGAGAGAGACTGCTAAGGAGAACAAAACACCAACATGCCACTCAGGGTCCTACAGAGCCGTGGGGGCAATGGGAGACAGCGCTTCTGGTTGGAAGGGGAATAAGACTTGACAAAGAAGGCCGAGTGTCAAGGGTGATGAGTAGACAAGCAGGGATGACAGAAGGGGTTTCCAGGGAGACAAAGACATAAGCAATGACACAGCCGCCTGGGCAGGCTGGTCACGTCAGGGGAAGAGAAAAGTGGGGGTGGGTCACAGGGTGGAGTGGGAGGCAGGAAGTGTGCAGGACAGAGAACTTGGATCTAGATTCGAGAAAGACCCGAATGCTTCATTCTAGCCATTCGGGGGCAGTGGGGAGTGGCCGCAAGAGAGGTCCCGAAGGATTTTTAAGTGCTCAAGGCGACTGTGATGAGGACTAGATAGTACAGACCTCCAGCAGCTGGACACAGAGGAGAGTAGGGGAGGGGTGCAGCAGGAGCTGGGAGACACCTCCAGATGCTATTGTCACGACCCAGGTCCCCGATGAGCACCTGACCTGCTGACAGGTTCTCGCTGATGGAACACCCTCGTCTGTCGGTGTTGGACACATCTTAGTCTTATAACAACCGGCCAGAAGGGAGACTCGGAGCGGCAAGGACATTACCCAGTTTCCTAACCAGTTTGTGGTCGACGGGTCTGTCTGTGTCCAAAACTCATTGTCTTGCTGCTACGTCATGCTGTCCCGGTGGACTGGGACGGCAGAGAAGGAAAGGAGAAAATCAGTTTGAGAACCGTTGTTGAGTAGAGGGGACTGGAGTCGGTTGCGGAGGGAGGAGCGGGCGGGTTCCATGAGGATGCCGAGCTCCCCGGGAGTCCCGTTAAAGAACAAGTCAGGGAGTCAGATCTGCTGTCTGAACACCGCGTTACTTCCTGACCCCGGGCTACGATCCTAGTCTAAAGTTCAAAAGCCCATAACGGTCTTACTCGCTAACATCAAGGGTAGGAGGGGTTGCATTCCTGCTCACAGCCCTAGGGACGAATGTGTTCCCTCCTTTCCAAAATCTGGAGGCGGCCTGCAGCCTTGCTTCAAGACCCGTTTCTCCATCTTCAACTCTCTCTCTGACTCTTTCGCCCTGTAAGATGACTGAGTCAGGTTCTGGGGATTAGGGTGTCACCATCGCTGGGGTGGGGTGAGGGGACATTAATCTGCAGCCAGAAGTGCAAACCTCAAGGACATAAAGATAGCTTCAGGTAGAAGGTCTGAGGAGGCCACACCTTCCTGGTGCTGCAGGGAGACACCCCCCGGCCCCAGCCCCCAGCCCCCAGCCCGGCTCTGAGGCTCTGGGGCTGTGAGACAGCCCAGAGCAGCATCTGTCTGCTGCGCTTCTCAGTGCTTACTCATTCCCAGGTGGTCAAGACACAGGTGGTCATTGCCAAGGGCAGGGAGCGTATCTGAGCACAGTCAGGTTGACGGCAGTCCGTCTGCAGGCAGCAGCACATGCGTCTCTACCCTGTCCCACTTTGTGAGGCCTTTGCTAGCCTGTGCATGCGGCTCCTCCCCTCGCGGGAGGAAAGACCAAGGCAGGGAAGGTTCAGGGTGCACTGAGTTCTGTGACGATGGTGTTTGGGGTAGACGTAGCTGGTGTGTGTTTGTAAGGGGTCGGCTGGAGGGACAGGGAGGATGTGGGCTATAAATACGGATTTGGGGATCACCAGTGTATGGGCTATAACCGAAACCGTGGAACTGGAGATGCATTCCATGGGGGTGGAATAGAACGAGCCGTGGGAGGGGAGCCCGGAGGTATGCCCCGCCATGGCACGAGCCACCCCAAACGGCAATTCCCAATTCTGTGTCCAGTGACTTCACACTGATCCCTGGAAATCGGCCCCTGTGGAAACAGGAAAATGCTGCAGACCAGAGATGTGTTACCCCGCAGCCCTGCAAGAGGGTGGGTTGTTAAATCGTTACCACACACCCCTGGTTACGCTAAGATTTAAAGAGAGAGGAAGAGAAACCAGGCGAGGCCCCTGCGACAGTGCAGTCAGAGAAGGCGGCGATCGGGTGAGGGCAGCGTTGGGAGGACAGTTAAGAAAGTGTCGGAAGATCATGCGTCAGAAACTCAGTGTCACATGCTGTGAGCATGGCTAGGGAGGTGGGGACCAAAGAGGCCAGTGCGTCCTCACTGAGGGAGCGAAGGGAGAAGCTGGACAGAGGAGAAGGTGGAGGTGAGGTGTCAGCTAAGCGGTGGCCAGGAAGGCGGGGGACCCCCGTTCAGCCCCTGGACATCAGCCTGGAGCCATCTGAGCCCAAGGGGCTCCAGGTCAGGCCCGGCTCAGGGGGGCAGCACGTGCATCTTGGGATTCTATTTTCCAGGCTGCTTCTGCCTCCAAGGCCCCGAGTTTGTGAGAGGCCCGGAGCGGGGCTCGTTGATGGTGGAGTGTCGCTATGACCGGGACTGGGAGAACCATGTGAAGTACTGGTGTCGGGGAGCTCCTTGGAAAAGTTGCAAGACCCTTGTGAGAACCACCCCATCAGAGCAGCAGAAGGGCCGTGTGCTCATCACGGACAATCAGAGAGACCACTTGGTCACCGTGACCATGATGGCGGTCAGGCGAGAGGACACAGGCACCTACTGGTGTGGGATTGACCGGGTCGGCACGGACCTCGGGGTACCGATTAGAGTGGTCATTGACCCAGGTAAGAACTTTCTCATGTATACTAGGAGGCCCTTGTGCTCGGGACCAAAGGACAGACGGGGAGGGACAGCGTCTCCGAGCACCCACGCGCGAAAGAGCGTGAGAGACCATCAGAGGGATGAGGACGGAGTGAAGGCCGCGGAGGCAGAGTGGCAGCCCTGCCCCCGGCCCCGTCAGTTGGGCTGGCTGACACACGGCAGGGATGGCAGCGTGTGGGGTTGGGGTGGGGACCATGGCTTTGGCGAGCACGGCCCAGCCCGGCGCTCCGGGTCCCAGGCCTTCACTCCAGAAAGTCGTTGGTCTCTGCTGGTCACACCCCAGATCTGCCCTTACATAGGGGGTTGGGGGGACACCAGAGCAGCCCGGAGGGTCTGAACACTGAACCCAGAGTGCCTCTGGGCCTGCCCAGTGCTCTGCTGTCCTCGGCCCTTGTCTGGCTGCCTAAGAACAAGCAAGGAGCTTACCCAGGGGCCAGTTCTGGTAACAGGAGATGCTTTAAGGAGAAACGAAGGTTTTGGCCATTAAGCCAACACCAGGCAGGACTCTCTGGCTGCCCTGGGGTCTCCTCTGGGCCTGAGGCCACCAAGGGACCTGGGGGGGCATGGTTCTGCTGCTGTGACTGATGCCTGAGAAGCAGCCCCTCTTCACAGCCCCCCGGCACGCCTGTGCCCCGACACTGCTCAGCCCGGCGTCCACTCAGGCGCGATAGGCGGCAATGTGCAAACAGACACCGACCTTAGAGCGAGCCTGTGTATTGTTGGGGCTGGAAACAGAGAGAGTGGAGTCCAGAGAGGACCAGCCGAGCAAAATGTCCCCAGGGCTGCCCAGTAGGGGAAGCCAAGATCTGCAGGGACAGAAAAGGGATTGATTAGGACACATGAGCAGGGACCCAGATAGGCTAAAATGTGCTCCAAGGGTCTTGGGCAAGGGGCTAGGGAGGGGCCACCTGTTAGGCGACCAGGCACCTCCAGAGGTGTGGTTATGACAACACGCACCTGCAGCTCAGCCGGGGGCCACCCAGCACCACCAAAGAGGGGGCCGTGTGGAACAGTTTGCTGGGCTCAGGACACAGGTACGAGGCAGATTGTGGGCACGTGGTGCCAAGCGGGTCTCAGGGACTGGTGACCAAGCTGCCCACCGTGAATTGTCTCCTGAAGACGTTTCATTCCTCTAAGTCACTGCTCACTATATAACCAGAACGGGCCCCCTTATTCACACGTCTTTCGGGGTGCTCCTGCCTCTCACCACCCCAATAACTAGATGCCCCATTTCCGGAATCGTCTGTCTCTGAGCAAAAGGACCAGGGTTTCCTGCTGCCCCTGCCCACCACCAGCAGTCCCACATAGAGGAGAGAATGTGAACAAAACTGACCTCTCGCTCTCCCCGGAATAAACTCCAGGGCTTAGCCCTAGGGCGTTTTTATTTCTTCTCGCCACACCTGAAAATATTAGAAACAGTGACTTTGTGTTGAGGGTCAGATGACACAAAAGAAAGGGGAGAAGCCCCCAGGATTTACCCAAAGAGACAAAGCTCCCGTATCCAGGAGATGGGGGTGTCCCATGGTCAGGGCTGGCAGGGAGGGAGTGGCAGGTGAGCCCAACGCCCACCCCCGGCCTGTGCCGCCTTTGTCTGTCTAGCAGGAACAGTGGTGACCACCAAGAAGTCCCTACGATCCAGGACCACCGCCAGCAGCCACGGAGGGCTGTCACCTGGCTCCAGCGCCAGGTGAGTGGCTGCACTCCATCCTCCTGCCCCTGCCTGAGGCCTGGCACATGGGGCAGCCGAGCCTGGGAACCCCTCTGCTCCTGGTGCACGAGCCAGTCACAGCCCAGAGCTGAGGCTCTATGTCACCCCTCAGGCCCCATCTGCCCAGCCCAGCCCTCCCAGAATAACACTCTGGGGGGACGCTGCTCTCTCAGCCTCATCACCCTGTTAAGTCATCAACAATAAAGCACTGATGACCCACCCAGGGGTTGCCAAGGGGAGATGAGACGCAAATCTCCACACCACAAGGCGACAGGTGCCACAGCGCAGGAGGGCGGTAGAGCAGCCTCCAGCTGGCAGTAGTGATGCAGGGAGGACACGGTCCCTCAGCTCCTACGGGCTGAGCTGCACTCCAGGCAAAGAGGGGTGGCGTCCAGAAGGAAGGTGGGCCCAGCACGAAGCAAAAGCAAAAGAGGCCTCAAGGCTGAGCCTTCGAGGAGGTTCTCGGGGCTCTTCAGAGTGGTAGGCTTGGCTGGGCTGGCTAAGGCTCCACAGTGTCACTGGGAGTGACCTCCTTGTCCCCTCTCGCAGGACCCACTACATGCTGCTGGTATTCGTGAAGGTGCCCATCCTGCTCATCTTGGTCGGGGCCATCCTCTGGCTGAAGGGGCCTCAGAGGGTCCCTGAGGATCCATGGGAACAGCCTAGTGACACAAATCTGACCACTGATCTGACCATGAACAGCCCCTGAGCTGGACGGATGAGAACACACTTCCGAGCCTGGACCCCATTTCCAGAGGGGACACAGACTGTGGAAGGGACATTTCTGAGATCCTGGGATGCCATGGCGAAGGCCAGGGGTCCCGTGGGCTGGCCGGGCACCCACCCGCTCTACACAGCTCAGGGACACAGCTCACAGCTGACCCTCCGGAGGGGTCAGCGTGGCTGCCTGGAATGCCAGCACATTGCTCCCCCTCCCCCCACCGGGGCCAGGGCTTGAGGTCAGGGGTGTCCGGGGTGTCAGGATGGAGCCCACATTTAGATGCTCGTGTCCCCACTGCAGAACCGGGGGCCGAAGCGCAGAGAAAAACGGCAGGAACGTGAGGGAACGAGGCAGAGACGGAGGCCCGGCCCCGGCTTCCGCCATCCCTGGGACCCGCTCGGCCCCCTCGAGGTTCGAACGCTGAAAGGTGCAGATGCTGCTTTGGGGAACCACTGACCTGAGCTTGCAGAGTGGGGTTCTGACGGCTCTTGGCCGTGGAAACCCTGATGGAAGCAAGCGTGTGTGCATGAACACTAAGGTGACCAGATGTTAACATGGGTAAAGCGGGACACCATTGACCGGGGGGAGGGGGTTCTTGATTAAAAATTGGGTTTATCTCCCGCCGCTCCCTAGCTTGTCGTGCATTCTTTCCAAACATTGGGACTTTTTTAAAACGCCGCAGGACGCAGGACAAATTGTTAAAAATTGGGACTGTCCTGCCAAAAGCGGGACGTCTGGTCACCCTAGTGAACACATTTCTGGGAACTGCCCTTGCGGTCCCTATAAACACTCAGGCACAGCTTGCCCAACACTCCAGGGGACAGACGGCACCTGAAATTCACCCCGGGAGCCGGAGTAGGGTTCTCCGGCGAGGATGGGTCTCCCGCAGGCCGCTGGACTCGGGTGGGCCTCTCAGGCTGGCCGGCTCAGACGGTCGCCGAATGCTAGCCGAGGTGGCCACATGCAGCGAGCAGGTCCCGCGGTTCCCCTCAGAGGAAAGCGTCCCTCCTGGCTCATGAGTCCCTCCTCACGGGCCTTTACTCCACAGGGGAAGAGCAGCCGGCCGGCTGGGGGCAGGGGCCATGAGAAGGAACCCCCTCACCAGAGCCTGGGACTTGGCCAGCTTCTTCCTCCTTGGGGCTGCTTAGGTCCCGAATGGTGTTGTCTTCGTGAACGAGGCTAAAGGAATAAGTGTCCGGCACCTTCCTCACTGATCCCCTGAGCCTTCTCTCCCCACCGCTTGCTTGGCTGTCTGGCCTGGCTCCACCTGCCTCAGGCTTTGCAGAGCCTCATGGCTGGAGCTGCTTGGGGGCCTCCTGGGGACCCCAGCCCCCTCCCCTGTGAGTCTGAGGGTCTACTGCAGCTCTGGCGGCTCTCCTGGGTGCCCCCTGAACTCATGCCATGAGGGCCACCAGGGAAGGGCCTGCGGCTCCCTCTGGGACCCGCTCCCGCATCCCCTTTCTGGAAGGAGACTGTCTGTTGCCTTGTGTCTTCTCCATCTCAGCTCCTCATCCGTGGTCACCTCCCCTCTACCCTTTTTCTGAGCTTAGGGACCTGAGATCCATGGCCAGGCCCCTGCCCACCTCCTGCCAGCCTGCAACCACGCTCTGTTTTGGGTGCACGCTGACTGGTCTGAATAAGGAGAGCCTCTAGCTCGCTCCTTCTATGCACTTGGCTTGAAAGGCAAGAGCCTGTTCTCATCTCACTTTGTCATTGAGGAGGAAGGCTGCTGCTGAGGAGGGCCATCCCGGGCTCCCCTGGGGCAGCCACTGGCACTGAACAAGAAGGGCAGCCGCTGTGGCTGATGCAGACTTGCCCACCACCAATCCTGAGTGCCGGCCCCGCAGAAGAGCGAAGCACACTCAGTGTGGAAGGCTGACTGTGAAAAAAAGAATTTAAAAGATCTCCAATACCACCGAAAGGATCCTATTTGGAGTGTGTTGGGTCCAATCAAACGCACTACTAAAATAAAATTTCTCCTTTTAAACAGTGTTTCTAAGGTGGCTGCTAGACAATTTTTTTTTTTTATATCTTTTCACATTTATAGAGAGTAATTATCTTTTTATCTTCAGTGCATATTTATTTCTATTTTACTTTTGACAGATAGAGAGAGAGACAGAGACAGAGACAGCTAGAGAACCGAACTGTGGGAACTCCCCAGTTCAGCATGTGGGTCCGCCTGGGCCGGAGCCGGGATTCGATCCTCGGTCCTCATGGCCTCAAAGCGAGCGCTCAACCCGCTGAGCCGTCCCGGCTTTCCCCTA
>PVKE010000038.1:235293-265264 GCA_004027555.1 Craseonycteris thonglongyai | reverse complement strand
AGAGACAGAGAGAAGGGGGAGGGCCCAGAGCAGTCTCCATAGTTGTACATCATCAGTTTTCGACATGGTTTTGTTCCACACAGGTGGGTGGGGGGCCGCTAGGGTCAGGAACTGGGCTGGGGGCTTCTCACATGTGAGGCACGCCCCCTTGAGCTGGGGGCCAAACCAGGGGGTGAGAATCAAACTGGGGGCCTCCAGCTTGGGAAGCACTCCCCAGTTCAGCATATGGATCCACATGGGCCGGTGCTGGGATTTGATCCTCAGTCCCTGGGGCTGCAAAGCAACCACTTAACCCACTGAGCCATCCCAGCTTCCCCTCATTAAGTATTTTATATTTTTTAAACCAACACTTACAGAGTCCTTACTATGTATGTGTCAGAGACTGTCCTGGGTGTTTTTATGAATAGTAACTCATCTTCATAATAACCCCATGAAGTGGGCACTGTTATTATTCTTAACTTGCAGATGAGGAAATTGTTAAGCAACGTAGAGGTCACACATCTAGTTAGTGGTGGAGTGTGGGATTTGCACCCTCCTGGTTATTTATTCCAAAGTCCACCTCTCTTTTCTTCTTGGAGGAAAGCGCTTAGTTGGCTAGGAAACAAATCTGGACAACAAGGGTCAAAGAGCCGGATCCTTACCACGCAGCTACCCACACTGTCCGTATTTTCCATTTTAACTATTTTTTAAAATAACCACCTTGATTTTTTTTAGGGTGTATCAAGGTCAGAAGAAATCAAAAGAAGCTCTGCCCTATTACCGAGAGGCTTTAGAGTACACTGGGATCAGCAAAGGTGGAAACAGTCTGGAGTGTGTGCCCATATTGAGGGAATTAGCAGGTGTCGAGCAAGCCCTGGGGTTTCATGACGCGTCCATCAACCATCTTTTACAGGTAAGTAGCACCATACTGGGCACCAGGGCTTTTCATACACACAGTGGGTGGCAGTTCTGAGGATGCCTGGCTTTGGCATTGGCTCTGGGGCGTAGAACGCATGGTCTACGCACATCTTCATATAGATGGCGAGGCGGGTGAATATGGGCGACCATTCCCGGAAGATGGCTCTTTTCGTACGAGGTGCATACTTTAAGTCTTATTTCTCAGACAAAGTTTCCTTATCCTTTAGTATTTATGTCTTTAGAGCCTATGTTGTGAAACGGATTAGGGGTCTTGCCTATTACTCGAAAACCTTTACCCGAAGCCACATGCAGCATTGTCACCTCTTAGCTGCCGTTCAGGTGGTTCTCCGGGTTTCTGATTGTTCTAGAAGTTAGCAGAATGCGAATGAGGTCTCAAGAGGGGAGGCAAGCACAGCCTCTTTCTGGAGTCTGTAGCTTGTTCTTGAGCATAGTGACAATCAGAGTGTTTAGGTCATACTTGGTGATGGTGGCTAAAGAGCTAGCTTGGCAAAGTCAAAATAGCATTGGCTTTGAACTCGGAAAATCAGAGTGGGAGTTCAGATTCTTTTGTTTACCAGCTCTTTGATTCTACAAGTCATTTCACTTCTCAAGAACACACACACACACACACACACACACACACACACACAAATCCTACTAAAGACCCCACCCACGTGTGAAGTCCCCGCAAAGAAAAGGGGTTTTGTTACTTCATACCCTGTTGTTCACTCTTCATTCCTTTGGAGTGAGAGAAACACCCAGAGAGAAAAAGACCTTTCTTTTCCGGCAGAATGCAGAAAAGTGCCAAAGTATTTTAGAAACTCCCTCATTAAAATGGAGAAGACTAAAGCAAGCACCCCGGAGTCACTGTACAGGGAAGCTGTCGTGGGCCCACGAGCCGCTTTGCAGCAGGGGGTGGGGGTCATGGGAGAACCACGTGCATGTCACTGTGCCTGAAACTCCTGGTGGCAGACCTTGGCCATGAAGTCCTACATTCCTATCCAAAAAGGAAATGGCAGGGTGTCATGCCTGTGAGCGGCAGGATGTTTGTTGGGGTTGGGGGTGTGTTTTCCAGGGCAGTCACTTATTTCCAGTGTCTAGATGAAGAAGTCACATATTTAGAAAGGTTAAGGGACAAGTCCAGGGGTACCGCTGCTGCCAATACCGGACATAAACCAGGTTCGAATTTGTGTGGAGCCGCCTTCAAAGCCATTCTGGGCCGCAGGTTGGACCAGCTTGCCTTCCAGAGAGCAAGGCCTTTTCTCCCCAGGCCTTTCGGAGGAGCTAAAATTGACCATTGGCGAGCTGCCACCAAGGACTTTCTTTCTCTGACTATTTAAAGAAACTGGCTGAAGCCACGTAGCTTCCTGGCTGGTCAGAGTTACACAAGGAACGCAGCAAGCCCACCCCTCACGACGCCGACTGGAGCTTCTGTGGAGGGAAGACACCTTAGAATCGAGGTGGGCGGCCACTCCATGTTCGCTCCATCCATCCACGCGTCCACTCCCCTCGGCGACGCCTCTACGTTGGTTCTTTTTCAGTGGAGATGACAATAGTCACATACTGTCCACTCACTGCCTGCCATTCCCAAGCAGCCCATTCAATGGCAGGGCCACGCCTGCTACTTAGTAACGTTCTCCGGCCCTAAAGACTTCTTCGTTACGTGGCTTAGAAAGTCGTCCTGTCGCATGGACCCCCCTCAGAAGCAGAGGCTAGCCTAGAAAAAGCAGGCATTTTGCAACCCCCAAGTCTTAGTTTGCATGCACTGACCCACTTTGTGACCGGGAGTGTGCTGGCATCCTGGGTGACGTCTGCCACCAGGGGCCCGGGTGGGAGGAATGGTCGCATCCGGGACACGGGAGGAGCAGCAAATTTGGACTCAGATGGTCCAAGGACAAGGTCTTATGTCGCTCTTTCATGCGCGGTGAGATATCTTGGGCAAGCCACCCACCCCACCGCCTCAGTTTTCTCATCTCTACAATGGGGGTGACAAAAATTCCCAAGCAAATGACAATGGCTGTCACAAAACGAAAGCATTCAAGTGCCTCTTTCCTTTCAGTTGCTGCCGTACATTGGGTCTAGCATTTCCCATCTCTAGCGTTTCTTGCCTTTGAACTCATGGTATTGTCGTCTCTCCGTCATTCTTTGGGCAATTAACTGCTGACTCCTTCCCATGTCACCTTGGTACACGGTGTGGCTTCATGCTGTACGTCTCTTTCTGTGCCGCCCACTGTTTCTAGTCCATGCCCCCGTGTAGTGGGCGACCGTGTAAGTCTCTGTATTGAGCGCATGGAAACGGATCTCTACTAGCATGTTTAAAACTCTCACTGTCGACAAGCAGAGGAGGAGTCACTCTCTTTTGATTTATTGATGCGTTTCCGGTCTTTTCACATGCAGGGATGTCTTTTCTGTTTTATGGGAAAGGATTTTGATTATTTTATGTTCATAGCATCCTAGAGGGTTTTACAACGGAAAGAATTTTCAAATAGGCCTTATCTTCAAGGAACTGGACCGTGTTCGGTGCTGGGGCCGCTCCCACGGGCCGGTTCCCACAGCGGGTGCCGGGCACGGGCTTGGGGGACCCAGTGTGGGGGAGGGGTCCAGGGCGCTGAGGCTGCGGCCCTGGTGGGTCTGTCCCCCTTTCCGGGCTGAGTAGTGGGCAGGGGCCAGGGCTTGGCCTCCACACGGCACTTTTTAATCTGTTTTCTTCCTTCTTGAAACAACCCTGCCACCTCCTATGCTGACACTGCGCTCATGGGACCTCCGGCTTTTACATGATTTACTCCCTGGCTGCGGCCTCCGGCCATCTGGACCCAGGGTCCCCTGCTTCTTCTCTCCCGCTACACGCTGCTTTGAACGTGCAGCTCCCCCCAAGCGTGGCTTGTGCTGGAAAGTTCCTTGGCTTTCTGCATTGTCGCCCCAAAAACGGTCCACTCTCGGTGGCCGGGCACGTAACCAGGCGTGTTTCTTCCTTCTGTGGTGACAGGCGCATCTCATCGTCCTGAGCGGGGAGCCCTCTCCAGAGGACGCAGCGGTGTCCGCACGCTGTGTCGCCCGGGCTGCCGTCACGTCCGTCGCTTCCGGGAGGCCCGAGCACCGTGGTGAGAGTCAGCCTCCCATGGGGGGTGGGCGCTGCCTGCCCCGGGCACACCTGGGTCAGCACACGAGCTGCCTTGGGGACGGGTGAGCACGTGCCCGGAGCTGTGACACCGGCCCTTCCCAGAGCCTGGTGGCTTTGTCCAGTCATCTGTCACCGGGCCACCAGTTAGCTTCTCCCGAGTCCTCTGGTGTTCAGCCCTGCTCAGCCTTCCTCTAAGGCAAGCTTGTCCAATCCGCATGTCACAGGCGGCCCAGCACAGCCTAAATTCGTCAACGTTCTGAAAACACGATGAGCTTTTTATTTCTATTTGTTTTTTAGCTCCTCAGCTATGTTAGTGTTCATGTATTTGATGAGTGGCCCAAGGCCGTTCTTCCCATGTGGCCCAGGGAGGCCGCAGGACTGCACACCCCGGCCTACTCTTTTCCTTGCAAACACAGGGAATCTTCATCTAAACCTACCTACCAGGGGCCCCAGAGAACCAACCCGTGCTGGGCTGACAGGGGAACCCGCTCTATTTGTGAAGGTTGTTGTGGAGTTGCTGTGGCAACCGACCCAGCCGGTCGGAAGCGGCCTCCAGACTCACAGGGCTGAGCTGTCAATTAGGATGAACTTACATGGTTTTAGGATTCCAAAAGGAAGTTGCCGTTTATGACTCAGAAGGTTTTTCTCCGCCCAAATCATAAGTAGAGCCGTGAGCTGGGGGAGTTCTTTAGAGCGTAGAATGTACCTCAGCTGACGGAGAACTCCCATGCTGGTGAATTTTTTATCTTGGTCAGAATGTTTAGAAACAGAGTATAAACTCATAAAGAAGACCTAGGGGCATATTCCAAGATGTCAACTATAAATAATTATGCGTTACAGTAACATAAGGTCCAACGTGCCAGCAAGCCTGAAATCGAGACCTCCAGGCTTGGGGTTGGGGTTCCGGGAGCAGGAGTTGGGTTAAGACGAGGAGGCTGGCGGATGGCAGAAGAGAAAAGGGGCACCGCAATGAGCAGCTGAGGCCACACAGATCCCCGGACCAGGCAGGGCTCCCGTGCAAGGAGGAGCCACTAACAGGCCCCCGGTGTTCAGCCCTCGGTCCGTAGCAGCGAGCACACTCGTCCGTGGCGGTTAACTGTTGGCTCTAATATGAGAGAGGCAATACGGCGTGGTGAGGACTGTGGCAAACTGGACAAGGCCGCATCCTGCCGAAAGTGAGCAGCCTCCACTCAGCTCTAGTGCCCCGCTGCCAAGGGCTTACGCGGGCAGGTCTTCTGCTCACTCAGGAGGAGACAGGAATCTAGGCTTTGATGTGACATCAGTTTGTAATGGCTGGTAGCTGCCTGGAGGAGGTTTCGGGTTCTGCGTGAGGCGAGGCGAGTGTGGGGGCTGGGTCTGGACCTAGGGAGCCCGTGAAGAAGGGGGGCAGGGAGCCTTAACGGCGCACCAGGGAAATCCATGTGCTTGTGGATCTCAGCGCTGCTGTCCTGTGCTTAAGCCGGTCTGTGCTGAGTACAGTTATTTTTTGAAAAGACGCATTCATGAGAGAAAAAAAAAAAAAAAAATTTTGCCTTTGGGATTCTCTGTAGCCAGCAGGCGGAATGCCCGTTGTAGGCACTGCCCAGTGACAAAAACAAAGCCACTGGCCAAGAAGCCACTGTGTCTCGGGATCCACGCTCAGTCCGCTTGCTCAGTGCCTCCAACGCGTGCCTGATGCAGACAGGGCCGCCCTGGAAGTCACGGAGGAATGTGATTGTGTAAGGACTCCCCTGCTCGGGCCCCTGGCGTGTCACCTGGGCCTGGCCCGCTTCCCGGAGCAGCCATCGACAAACTTGGTATGAACAGCCCTTGGGGCTGGAACTCTTCTGCTAAAGGACATTAAAACGAAATGGGCTGAAGCCAAGGACATTTCACTGTAAATCTTTGAGAGGCAGAGCTGGCCGGGCACAGGCTGCCTTGTTTGGAAGTGGCTCCAGGGCTCCACCGGGCCAGGGACTTTTGCGGGGCCCAGAGACTGCAGAACCCTACAGGCTCTCCCTCTTCAGAGCCTAGGGGTGTGGGGGGCAGGATCCCCAAGGCAAGGTCCTGCTCACACACACGTAGCCCGCAGCCCCCGCTCGTCCGGGCCTCTCCCCACGCGCGTTTTGCCCAGTCGACATGAAGTGTCTGAGTATCTGAAACGAGGCACGGGTCTCGATGAAGCCTCCTCGGTTCCACCCTCCACGATCCTCCCCCTTTTTCTCAACTCTTCCTCCCATCTCAGCTTGCATCCCCCACCCCACCCCACCCCCAGCCCACTCCCTGCATGCTGGGTTCCTGATGCTCCTTGGACCTTGTGTGTCCCAAACAGGCTGGAGGTGAGACAGTCCCTGGTGTAGCCCCGCACCCAGGGGACGTGGACCCCTGGGGGCAGCCACAATCAGGGGTGTTTGTCCCACTCACGACCCTCCTTGGCTGCCCCTGTGGGTGGAAATGAGGGAAAGCCACTGTGGCCCACACCTGCCTGTGTCTCCCTCCCCAGCTTCCCCGCCCCACTCAGCTGCTCCTACGCGGGGCCAGGTTCTTGTGACAAGATGCCCAGCCAGCCTGCGCCTGCTCTGTGCGTCCCAGGCCACGAGAGAATAGGGAAGCTACACGCAGGGACACTGGGGGCACAGAAGCCTTTGCCCCCGTTTCTGACCTCATCTGTAGGAACCCCCTTCTCAGAAACCTCTACAAGGCACCTAGGAGCACATCCCATGTAGAGGATTGGGGTCCGCAGTCTGCCCAGGGCCCCCCTGCAAGCTAGAGGCAAGGCAAGGCCCCTACAGCTCAGCCACCACTTGCTTAACCGCATTCTAGAGCCCGAGGGTGAGCGACATGGTGGGCACCCCTCCCCAGGGGTCCCGGGAGCCGGAAGCCTGGATGATGGGCAGGCCGGGGCTGCCGGGGTTGGCAGCTCTTGGGGCCTCTTCTTCACCCCGAGTCTGCACTGTTGGGCTCTCCTCACAGAGCGACAACCTGAGGCAGCCACGAAACCCCACCAAGCCTGGCTCGGCGACAGCCCTTAGCATCCCAGAACAAGACGTGTGGCCCTGTCCCTCCTCCCGGGGGGCGGGAGGGCGAGCGGGTGTCCTCCAAGGGCCACCCTTACAAGGCACCAGCTCTTCACAGTGGTGCTGGCTCGTCATCAGTGTTCCGATCCTCTCAGAAAAGCCCGTCACTTGGACCCGGACTGGGTTCCAAAGAGGGCTTTTAGAGCTTTGCCGAGACGAGTAACTGGGGGCAACAGACCCGAGGCTATTGGACACCTGCCCGCCGCCTCAGGGCCCCCCGTGGGACTCTGAGAGGTGTTGGGGGAGTGCTGGGGTCCCTGTTGGCTTCCTGAGGACGTCAGAGGCAGGCAGACCCTGTGGGGCCTGAACACACACACATGCCGGCGCTCTGTGTCCCCACTCCCCCGTCTGCTGTCTTGGTCCCCGCAGTCTCTGTGGACTCCTTGAGTCCACGTGGCTTGTGAGCAGCAGGTCTGCCGCTCCCAGAAGCCACGTCCAGCCAGCGTGGACTACACAGGGCCCTGCGGTGAGGAGAGAGCCTGCCCCGGGCTTCCTCTGTCCCCGGGCTACCCTTGTCCCCGGGCTACCCTTGTCCCCGCCCCCCAGCCTGCGGGGCAGTCGTCTCTGCAGAGTCGCCCCCAGCAGGATCTCAGTGGGCCCCATTGATCTGTTTGCAGGGTGACAGCATGGCCTCTGGGTCAGGTGCCAAGCCAGGCTTTGCGATGTTTCCATGTTCACGTCCCCTGGGGCCCTTCATGCTTTTGCAGTTAGGACAGAGCACAGACGCTGTCACAAAAGATCATTGTCCCACCGTACACGCAGGCCTCCCTCCCTCCTCCATGAATGCTGTCCTCACTGTTCCAGCTCCTGGCTAGGACAGCTTTAAGAAAATGAGGGGAAGCCGGTTGGCTCAGTGGGTTAAGCGCTCACTTTGCAGCCCTGGGGACCGAGGATCGAATCCCAGCCCCGGCCCGTGTGGACCCATAGGCTGAACTGGGGTGTGCTTCCCATGCAGGAGGCCCCCAGTTCGATTCTCGCCCCCCGATTCCCCCCCTGACTCAAGGGGGCGTGTCTCCCATGCAGGAGACCCCCAGTTCAGTCCCTGCCCTGCTCGGGCCCTGCCCACCTGTGTGGAACAAAACCATGTGGAAAACTGATGACGTACAACTATGGAGACAGCTCTGGGCCCTCCCCCTTCTCTCGGTCTCTCTCTGTCTCTGTAAAAAACAATAAAATAAATCTTAAAAAAAAAAAAAAGAAATGAATGCAGGGTTCCCCGGGATTTCATGAAAAGCCCCTGACCCCCTGATGCACCAGGTCAGAACTCTGCCCTCCTGCTGATCTTTGAAGGCAGCTGGGCCCTGTTTTGCTTCTATGTGAACATACAAACAGAACGGGGGCCCCCTGGAGACAGTAAGACCCCTGCCCACCTGGCCACACTGCCTCCCTTGCTCTAACGCGCAGACAGGCTAAACACATCTGTCTGGAGTGAAAATGGGGGACAGAGGATCAATGACCCGGGGATACCTGTGTCGCCAGGGCTCAGATGTACATGCTGAGTCACGCTCCTGTGCTTTAGAAAATGACCTCATCTCCTGCCGAGGCTACTGGGGTCAGGTTCCAGGATTCCAGAAGAGGTTTGGGACATTAGAGGTGGCCATGTGGATGAACGCGGATGGCTCTCTGGGACCCCACAGCCAGGGCCACGCCAGGCGGTGGCATCTCACCCACCCTGCGGCGACCTCCTATCCCCAGGGGGATCCTGTCGTCACATGTCCCAGATGGACCTCCTCAGGGGGGCGCCCGCCCCAGGAAAGCAAACTCTGCTTGTCGGGGAGTCACTGTCTAGCTGCAGTCCTAGGAAAAGTCTGCTCTCCCCTCCAAGACGCGTCGTGAGGCTCAAAGTTGGTTTGGGAGGTGGGGGGTGAAGAAAATAAATCAGGGTCTTGCAATAAGGGAGCTCTCCTGTATTCCGGGTGAAGATCACATTGGCTTCAAGTTTATGGACAAGGAGGGTCACCCATAGCGGATGCCTTAGACCTGCCTCTAGTCCCGCTCTGACTAGAGAGACCTTCCAGGAACAGAAATGGGGACAACCTGGACCTTTAGTGAAGCCGAGGACCCCAGAATGAAGGAAGGGAGCAGCAGGGTCAGGAGGAGGCTGACCCCAGAGGGCCGAGTCCCAGGCAGGGGTCCCGCCTCTGACTTCTCCCCCGTGACGCCTTGCTTCCTTCCTCCCTCACTTCCACGCGCTACCAGAGACCCGTATGTGCTAACAAGCTGCCTCTTTGGAAACTATGACTGGGTCTCCCTGAGTCAGAGGTTAGAAGCCATTTACACAGGCATCTGAGTTAGGTGGAGTGGCATCTAGCATCTCGGTGACATCAGCTCCGCTGAGGGACGGGAGCATGCAGCCATCAAGTGGAGGGAGTCAGCTAATAGGGGGCACTCTTGGGGGGCCGTGGGTTGCCCCCATGTGACCACCAGGGGAAGGAATGCTAAGAGGTGAGGAGGTGTCAAGCGTGGCTGTGTCCACCTTTGTCTGAGATGCCAGGAAGGGGTGAAGCCCTTCCAATCCCTCTTGACCGCCTCCTTCATCAGAGCATGGCCCCCCATCCTGCCAAAGCCCAGGGCCTCAAAATCAGTCCCTGCCCGTTTCAGCCCCAGCCCCTTCCTACCCCCTTTACATCCGCCGGTCTGTATCGGGAGGGCTCCTCTCCAGGGGAACAAGACTGAGACTCAGGAAGAGCCCCGCTTTTAAAGAAGGGCTTGGTTCCACTCTTGGGTTAAGCGCCACTTCAACAGAAAATGAAAAATATCAAGAGTGCTTCACTCCAGAATCGGCTGGCTGATGTGTAGCCACGACGAGTGCATCTCCGCAATGCTTTCAGGGCCAACAAAATAAGGGCCGCATCATCCCCGCGTGTGCTGTCAGCAGATGATCAAAGCAGCCCAAATTAATCAAGTGAGCGGTTCGATCTGTCATGTTTCCTCCCGGGAATCAGCTAGGAATAAAAAGAGATGTCACGCTTCCTGAGCCATAGAATTCTCTGCTACCAAGAGGAAATTTTGGGTAATGCTCTAGAAATCCATGTGCTGGCCTGAGAGTAGACAGAGCCCCGCTGAAAGAGAGGGACTCACGATCAACCTGAAACTTCACTGGTATCTTCAGGTCTGGGGGATAATTTGCATCAACTTTGCTTACTGTATCGAAGCCGTATGAAAAGCCAAGGAAGGTCAATAGTTGTGTCCTTCTGAGACCTGAACCTTTTCTGATAAAGCAAGCAGATGATGAATGGGCAAAATGTAGTTTCCTCACCCGGATCCTCTTGTTCAAGCACTTAGCATTTTCCAATCGTTCCCCTAAAAGCCTACGTATTCGGTTTGCTTTTCAAATCTGCCAGCGGTGTTCAAAGCTGTGACGATGCTTTTCTGCAGACGTGGCCGACCAGCATTTTCAAGAGAGCATGGCTCATCTCAAGGGCGCCGAAGGGATGGGAGAAGCCACGTTCCTTTCCATTCAAGATGAATATTGCCATTTTCTCCAAGCCACGGGGCAAGAGGAGGTAAGTGAGTTTGGACCACAGTTAACTAGTCGTTTACGTGGGCAGCCCAGGCTACTTCTTCACACTACAAGCATCCAGTAGGCATCTACTAGGTGCCAAGCATCTCACAGGCCACACAGGGATATGGATCGAGAAGGCCATGTGGCCACACGCAGGGAGCTCTCAGCTCCTTGCTCTTGGGAAACAAAATCTGTTTACAAGAATGGACTCTTCATGTTTCCTCACAAAGGATGGTCACAGCCTACCCTGGGCCAGAACCCTGCGCCAACCGGAAGGAAACCCCTTGTAAGGTAGAAATGTCAGTGAAGGTCACTCCAGTCTGAGTGGGTTTATTGTCCTCTAGTGCCACTCTCCTGCTCCAGAACCTTCTCTGACATCTTTTTCCCTGTAAGAAAATCTGTAAATTCTTCACCTGGCACCACCAGCCCGTCTGTGACTCCACCTCATCTCCCATGGGCGCCTCCTACTTCCTCTGTGGAGGTCAAGTCTGCCCACTGGCCCGGAACTTGCGGCTGTTACCAGTTGTGCAGCAGTTCGGCCTATGAGGTTTGCACGGACCGGGGCCGGGAATCGAACCCTGGACCTCGAGATTGCGAGGCAAATGCTCAACCGCTGAGCTCTCCCGGCCTCCTCTGATTAGCCGGGTTCTTGACACACAAAGGACGTCATCCATGTTAGCTCTTTTTCTTACTACTCGACTAAAATGCATTCTTAGGATCTCTGAAGTGGCATTTCCTCCAGCTGTTCCTTATGCCTTCTCTCTTCATAGTTCACACCTTCCCCCTCCCCCCATTGGATGTGGCTCTTTGCTCTTATTTAATTAACCAAAGGAAAGTAGGCTCAGCTTGTGAGACACTCAACCCAAACATGTCTCCTTAAAATGTTGAAAATATGGGGAAGCTGAGATGGCTCAGCGGGTTAAGCGCTCGCTTTGCCGCCCCGGGGACCGAGGATCAAATCCTGGCCCCAGCCCAGGCGGACCCACATGCTGAACTGGGGTGTAGCCCCGTTTAGTTCTTGCCGGGGCCTATGTGGGAGGCTCCCGGCCCAGTTCCTGCCCTGCGCACGCAGCCCTGTGCCCACCTGTGGAGTGAAACTATATGGAAAACGAATGCTGTCAACTATGGAGACTGCTCTGGGCCCTCCCCCTTCTCTCTGTCTCTCTGTCAAAAAATAGTTAAAATAAATCTTTAAAAAAAAAGTGAAAATACACGTGAGAGACCTCATGTTCCCAGGCACTGAACTTGATCAGCTGATCTTTGAACGTAGGGACCAGACAGCTTTTTTGGTTCCTTTCACAGAAAGCAACCGTGATCCTGAGAGAGTCCCTGGAACCCAAAGTGGGAGTGTTTGGGGACCTCAGTCCAGAGGTGGCAGAGACGTACCGGCTCCTGAGCAGGGCAGACCTGGCCCAGGGGAACCACAGCGCGGCCCACAAGAAACTGAAGAAGGTAAAGCCAGGGCCAGTATTAACTCAAACAAACGCCTGTCTGCTCTCCCCACGGGTCATTTTCTCTGCTTCCATCAAGTTCCTTTTAAACGCAGAAGTGGCTCGTTTTCATATGATCACATCAGTTTTGCCATGGATCTAACCCTTTTTGAGGTAAAAAATATATAGTAATCAATCCTCTTATATATATATATATATATTTTTAATGAATTGTCCATTTTTTTTTAAATCAGGCAAATGACGTTTCATTTTGACATAGTCTAATCTATCCGTCTTTTATTTTCTTATACTGTCTGGACATCTGTCTATAGAGGAATTCTTCTGCGTGTTCTTCGAGAACTTACAGATTTCTTTCTTTTTTAATTTGTGTGGCTGGTGGGAGGTATGGATTGATTGTTGTCTTTTTTCAAAGTGGCTACTCAGTTTTCCAGCATGGTTTCACGAAATGGCCCATTTATTTGCTTTCATCATACGTTTCATTTCCACATGCACTTGAATCTCTTCCTGGAGTTTTCTTCTACTCCACTGATCTCTTTGTTAATTCAGGCCAGTTCCTCGCTGTTTTAAATTTAGAGATGTCATAGTATGATATCCTATCTTATAGAATGAGATACCCTTACTGGTTTTTCTCCCCCTTAAATATCAGAGATATTTTAGTATCTTGTCTAACTACATAAAAAGGTTAGTGACAATTTTGGGGGAATTGTGTTATTTGTGAATGAACTCGGGGAGAACTGATATCTTACGATGCTGAGTCATTTTACTCAAGAACAAGACTTTTTATCTTTGTTGCTGTCTACTTATACATCATTCAGGCATATTCTACAGATGATATAAATGGAATTGGTGCTAGGAAACACTAACTTTGACCCCCAACTGAGATGTGGCTCCCCCCACCCCACCTCCAAAAAAAGAAATCCGTTCTTCTCATTAGGACTAAATTCTAAAAAACTGAACTTGTTATTACGTTTTGAATTTCACTGATAAAACTTTGTGGAAATTCATTTGCTGTCTTCTTCTGTAGGTACCCACATAGTAAAGAGCCTGGCTTTTCATCTGTTGGCCTGCAAAGTCTGCAATCTTTACCGTCTGCCCTTCGTAGAAAAGTTTTCCTAACCTTGCTCTAAGCAGCTGGGAGCCTCTGAACGGAATGTAACGTTAGGGCCTAAGAGGTTTATATTCGGGTTTGTGTTTTGTGTTTTAAAATCACTGTATGGATAGTCCTGAGAATGGAATGGAGTGGCCCCAGAACTGAGCCACGAGGCCTCAGTTTTCTCATCTGTAAAATGGGGGTGACAACCACACGAGCCCTCTGGCCCTCCCCCACTCACTCTGGGGTGGAGGGAGGCGAGGGGGCTGGGGCTGATGTGATCAGCAGCATGCCTGGGTAGAGGGCAGGCTGCAGGATGGGGTGGGGGAGGGGGCACGTCTTCCTTCCCCTCTTCCTCATTTCTGCCCCCGAGGAGGGACGAGGAAATAGGGAAAATACTCTTCTGTGGGTTCAGCCTGGCCACTCAACTCCAGGCAGAAGAGGGGCCACGCACCAATTCAGCATATGGATCTGCACGGGCTGGGACGGGGACTCGATCCTCTGACCCCGGGGCTGCAAGGCAAGCGCTGCACCTGCTGAGCTATCCCAGCTTTTCTTTAGCAGCAGTTTTCTAAAGCTACCAGCCCCGAGTTTCTCTTGTTTTCATCGTAATAGCTGCATTGCCCATCTTTTCTCAACTCCGGAGCAGCAAAGACTGAACACAGACCCTTCCAGACGTGCCCTCCCGGGCTTCATGGTCCAGGCATGGCCCCACGAAACAGGAAGGCCTGGGAAAGCAAGCAGCCAGCAGGATTAAATTACTGAAAGGA
The DNA here is from genome assembly GCA_004027555.1 of Craseonycteris thonglongyai. NCBI lineage: Eukaryota > Metazoa > Chordata > Mammalia > Chiroptera > Craseonycteridae > Craseonycteris > Craseonycteris thonglongyai. The sequence goes on along the minus strand of PVKE010000038.1, from coordinate 251,374 downwards.
AAAGCAGATGATTGGCCTGTCTGTCACAGGCCTCTGCCCGCAGGGGGAAATTGGAGAACTCCGTTGGCTCCCCATGGAAATTTCCACAGCACAAGGTCACGTGCTTTTGTAGAAGAACACAGAGACCTGAGTCTAGGATGGGCATTTTTCACGCAGGGGAAAGGCTGTGGAAAAGAGCATTCATGAAGACTGTTTCCTAGGTCAGGAGTCTCCCAGAACACACCCTGGGCCCAGTTGCTGTGTGAGTGTGGGCTTGGGTCCCGTCTTCATCTGAGGTACCATCCTCCTTGGGGTTCAGTCAACTGCTTGACCACTTTTCCAGCTGCCAACGTTAAACATTCCCATGAACGAATAACGTGATTGTCTCTGACCTCTCTGTCCAAGAAATCCACAGTCCATTATCATAAACCATGTAAAGGAAGGCAGTGGAACCTAGTTTTTATTCATAGAGTGGGGGGAAGCCGGGATGGCTCAGTGGGTTGAGCGCTCACTTTGCAGGGCCGGGGACCGAGGATCGAATCCCAGCCCCGGCCCATGCGGACCCATGTGCTGAACTGGGAGCTCCCCCAGTTCAGTTCTCTCTCTGTATCTCTCTCTCTCTCTCTCTCAAAAAAATAAATAAATAAATAAAAATATATTATTCATAGAGGGTAGGGGACAGAGCCAACCCTGGACGGTCTTGTGTGTCATCAGAACAGCTATCGGGTCCTTGCTCTATGCCAGCCATTCTGCAACCAGCCAACAGCCACCGCCCTCTTATGGACAGCTGTGTCTTATGTGCCATCCATGTTCCATCGTTGGACACTTCATTTGGCCTCTCCTTTGTGCATATGTGGTGTTTTCCTTATTGCCATGGATATCATGCGCCCCCACGTTTGTCCCTGTGCCCTTCTTGGAAGAGGGGACGGTCCCAAGGGCGTGACCTTCATATACAAAACCCTCTTCTGGAGTTGAGGAAGGCACTTCAAGGCACTCTAAGCACCCACTAGTGGGCGTTTGTCCTAAGAATGGGAGCTGGTGGTTAAAGGGGTCAAGGCCATCCATCCTTAGCCTTGTATAGGCCACACGTGGCACCTCCCCCACCTGCTAGGCAGCCCGGGCCTGGCACCGTCCACTTTGGAAAACACAGGCAGCCCACAAACATGGGCACCTGGACTCCATATGGCCCCTCTCAGTGTGGTTGGCAAGGGCACGATGCCTGGGACGTCCCTAAACAGGCATGAAGCTTGGACGGGAGCAGGGCCGTGGGTCTGGACAGGTTGTCTTGGCCTGAGGCTGTCTGACAGCCTGGAGGCAGGAGGCCTGTGAGTTTATGGGTCGATGGCCGGGGCTGCAGGGAAAGGCAAGCCTCCTGCCTCATACATTCAGGGTGACCTTAAACAGGTGGACAGAATGACGCTCAGGAATGGCTGCTATGAACGACGCCAACGCGGGAAGGGCCGAGGGAGACGCGCCAAGAAAAGGCGGCTCGAAGTCTCAGGGTGAAATAGGCAAGTCCGGCATTGCGACAAGGAGCTGGCTGTCCGCTCTAGGGAAACAAGCTTTCATTTCCATGTGGCCACACATCAGGGCCCCCCTGCACAGCCCGCCCCGCTCGTGCCTCTGTGTTCTGAACGTTTGGGTTGCAGTTGTCCTGGACAGAGGTGATGCTAGCTTGCTCCAGGACCGGGGCCAGGGGCTGGAGCAGAGTCTTGGGGCGGCTGAGGGATGTCGCTAAGGCTAGAGAACCCGGGGCACTTGGCAACTCAGAGGTGAGGAGTAAGGGAGCTGCAGGTGGGCCATCCACTCTTCCAAGTCTGTCGGTCAGGGGCAGCTTTGCAGATGGAGTCCTCAAAGCCATGGCGTGAGTGTAGTTCCCCAGGCCCACCCCCGTCTCTCCCTTACTCCCCATTTTCCTCCTCTTCCCACCGTACCTGTATGGCCTTTGTGGGAGCCGTCCCCCCGACTTATGCAGCAAACCTTGGGCTCAGCATTAGTGACCCTTCATGTAAGGGAGCAGCAGGTGTGTGGGGGGGAGGGGGGAGACTTGCAGGAGGTGCTTCTATCTGCCTGGGACCCACGACTGTCTCCCCAACCAGCAGGTCTTGAACAGGACCCCAGTCCACTCTGCCACCACCAACACCCCTCATTTTATTTTTTTGTAGCCCCATTTATTTATCCCATAGCTCTCATTGCAAGTTGTTGTTGTTTTTCTTTTTTTTTTTTTTAAGATTTATTTTATTGTTTTTGACAGCGACAGAGAAGGGGGAGGGCCTAGAGCCACCTCCATGTCATCGGGTTTTCGTTCCACACGGTGGGTGGGGGCCGTGCAGGGCGAGAACTGAACTGGGGGCCTCCCGCATGGGGAAGCACTCCCCAGCCCAGCATATGGTTCCGCACGAGCCGGGGCCGGGACTCGACCCCTGGTCCCCGGGGCTGCAAAGCGAGCACTTAACCCACTGAGCCATGCCGGCCGCCCTTGCAAGTTGTTTTGACACGTTTATCTGCATATTTCTGAAGTCTGGCTCCCCTGGTACCTTGGAGGCTCTCTGAGAGCAGGGCTCACATCGGCGGGGGCTCTTCACCCCATCCCTGGATCGGCCGGGGGTGGGGTTCTGACAGGTGCTCCAGCACAAGGCTGGCTTCTGACTGGCTCAGGGAAAGCAAGGCCCACCCCCACGCGTGACCCGGCTGGAAAATGCTATCCGATGAATCATGTTTTGCTGCGTCCTCTGAGTTCCCCCAAGTTCATCATTTATGGGGTCCTCACGTCTGCCTGCCTCGTAAGAATTAGTCATAAAAGCATACGAGCAGCTGTCTAGAAAGTCTCCAGCCATGTAATCATTCTCATTACATGGACAATGGCTGGATTTTCTGTAAACATTTGAGACAGTCACCTTCCACGGATTTGGGGCGCTGATAGCTTCTGTTTTTTTTAATACTGGCCTAGAAACAGAATGTGGAAACAGAAGCCCAGTTCATGAGTGTCTGTGTAATCTGTCCTCCAGGGACATACGCTAGCATCAGATAACATGCGTGAAAAAGTAGAGAGTAGCGTATTTTTTTTTTTAATTTACTTTCTCTGGCTTTGTTTGTATTTCACGGAAGGGCAAAATACACAGAATGGCATGCCAATCTTTCCAGGCCTTAGTGAGTCCTGTAACTTGCAACCGACATGGCTCTCGATTTGCAGCCCTGGTCGCACGGCATCTGTTGGCACATAGGAGGTGTTCCATCGGCAGAAATCCCCCCAAAGAAATTAGAGACGATCCCAGGACTGGAGGCTAGAGGTTGAGGGAGGAGGGGCAGGGCTAAGGCACTCGCAACCGTTTTAGGTCAAAAACAGCTGAAAACTCAGTGCGGTGTAGGCAGGCGAGTTGTTGGGTCGCGCGTTGTTCGTGTAAATCACCCATCGTGACATGGGCCAACATGTCGAAGAAGTCTCCAAAAAGAATTCACCGAAGCCGAACGCAGCCTCTCACAACCACACCAGCTGGTACTCGGATGCAGATGGGTTCCTAGAATCCTCCCCTAGCCTGTCCTACAAGGGGCCTGTCCCCCAGAAGATAATTCTGGGGTTTTGGGGGTCCACCCCCCACCACCATCACATCTCTTTCCTAAGAGAATGAGGGCCCAGGGAGAAGAAGCTTCTGTAACCAAATGAGTAGGATGGAAATTCCTCCCTAGTTTTAGATTTTGGAGGCCATCTGTTAAGGCAGCGAGAACTCAGACCTCAGACTATCACCAATAATAATAGATAGAATGTCAGTAAAATTCCGGTGTCGCAGTGAAATAAATGAACACCAAGCACGTCAGCCTTGGTGCGTCTCAAAAGGAGCTGTATCGAAGGCAGTCGTAAATACTTAAAATAAGTACACAGGGAAGTTCGGGTAGATTTAACATGAGATCTGATCGGTCACACTGAGTGCAAGTATTCCCAGCCAAGCAGGAGAACATGGAGGTCTGTTCTGGCCAAAAAAAAAGCATTAACCCTGCAGACGGCCCCTCCCTGACTGGCGTGAACGAGGGGGAGGCGTGCCTGCTTGTTGCCGGCTGTCTTTCTAAGCACCTCCTCCGCCCGGCCCCATGGGGAGTACGTCTCCCACCTTCATGAGACCTACCCAGGCTTCCCTGTAAGCTGAGCAAGAGAGGTACTACTGTTAGCATTCTCAGCAGGTGTCCTGGGTGTTGGAAACCCATCCCATCCTCTGCCCCTCAAAGCCACAAAGCACCTTCTCCGGGTTCCTAAATTTCCAAAGTGGGGCTTGCTGGGCAGAGGGGCTGGGATTCTTGCCTTTGCAGGAAAAAAGCCCAGCCATCAATGCCTGTTTTTCCTGTGATGTGGCTGGATACTTTCCGGACAGCCCCCATCTACCAAATAGGATCACAGAAACACGGTTTATTCCTTCTTTGCTTCCACTAAGAAACAGTGAATGTTTTCTGTTCCTTTTTTTTTAAATGCTGCCTGATCATTGTCTAACGATGTTTCTTTCCTCCAAAGCACGACTGCACACATCAAGAAAATTAAAATATTCTCAAAGGCATAAAACGAAGGTGACAGATAAGAATAAATAGTCGTCAGTATGAAGTCCCCAACCCTCACACTATTTTTTTAACTCAACCTGTTACCATGTGGAAAAAGAAATTCAACCTTTTGAAAATATATTATGGGGGAAGCCGGGATGGCTCAGTGGGTTAAGCGCTCACTTTGCAGCGCCGGGACCAGGGATCGAATCCCAGCCCCGGCCCGTGCGGAACCATGTGCTGAACTGGGAGCTCCCCCAGTTCAGTTCTCTCTCTGTCTCTGTATCTCTCTCTCTCTCTCTGTCAAAAATAAAATAAATAAATAAATAAATAAATAAATAAGTGGCTTCTTCTTTAAAAAAAAAAAAGAAAATATATTATGAAATATTTCAGATATGTAGAAAAGTACAAATAATAGAACACATACCTCCAAGCTCATTATTTAATATGAGAAATAAAACATGAACCATACGATGTCCTCTTTACACACACCACTTCCCACTCCATCCCCAAATGAACTAATATCCTGAATTTGCTATCATTCCCTCCCTCTATTCTTTTGCTATGATTTTGTTTTACATGTTTTTTAACCTTCGTATACATATTATGAGTTCACCTGCAAGTTGCTTTCCCTCTCTATAATCATGAGATTCATCTACGTGGACACACTTATATATAAAAAAATGCGTCTATCCCACAAATAGACAAATATATATGTATATCACAATTTATTTATGCATTACTAAATATTGCCAAATTGCTCTATAAACTACTTGTCTTTCTTCAGTTTTTTGGCCAGTCGCTTGAGTTCTGGTTAATGGAGAGGCTGTTGTAGTTATGCCAACTTTAATACCCACTCTCAGTATACAAAAGAGTTCTTGTTCATTCGGATCTTTGACAAAGCTTGGTTTTCCCACTATCACACTAGAGTTTTTGGAGTTTGATAGGTGAAAGGCAACCTCATAGATGTCTTAGTTTGCATTTCTGGTTATTGGAGAGATGCTGTTCAACTTCTTCGAATAATCTTTTTACATCTTTTAATCATTTTTCCTTTTGGGAGGTGGTTTTTGTTTTTCACATGACTTTGTAGGACTTCTTGATGGGTATTCTGAATGCTAGTCCTTTCGCGGTTTTGTGCAAACATTCTCCCCCGGTTCGGTGGGTCTTCGTACACCTTGTCTAAGGCACATTTCAGCGCACAGATGTTCTGCGATTTAATATCGTTAAATTTTGATCCGTTTTTTACTTTGGGTTAGTCCAGATCTCATCCAGGAAATACCTGAAGATCATAAAGGTATTCCCCAGTCTGTTCATCTACAAGTTCCAAGGTTTGCGGTTCACGTTTCGTTCTTCAGTCCGTCTGGGGTTGGGTTTTGTGTAGGGTTCTGGGTACGGTGCACTTTCTTCCATTTGGAAAACTGGTCAATCCTGTGACCAGTCAGCTCTTCCTCATGACCCTTCAAGGTCACTTGTTTTCTGTCATCCTTCTAGTCCTGGGCTGTCTCCCTTGCCCCATTGGTCTATTTGTCTATCCCCACACTGTCTTAATTACCAGCGTTTTATAAAGGTGTTGACAGTCAAGAAGTTTCCTCCATCTCATTCTTCTTCAAAACTATCTTGGGCACAGATTGAATCTTTCGCCTTTCCTTGCGTTTGTTTGGCTGGGTATAAGTTATCAGGTGGCAGAACAATAAGCAGAAGAGAGAAACCAAGCCAAAGTTCACCCTGGATAACGCAGAAGCCAAATACTTAACTCCTAAAGAAGTTAATTTCTGAGAAATTACTGTCTAGGGGTGAATACATAAAAAGCCCATGTAAAATAAAAAAAATTGTTTACAAAAACAAAACTCTTAACAAGAACTCGTCTGGAACATAGCCTGGGTCATTTAAACATAGAAACTAGAGATCATTCTTTGGTCAACCCTGATTCTTGCCTTTATTTTATGTATTTATTTTTCATGGTCCTTTCATTGAATTTTTTTATTGTGGTCAAATTGACATAAAACTTACATGTGAACCACTTTTAAGTGTACAGTTCAGTGGCATTAAGTATATTCATGTTGTTGGGCACCCATTGTGGCTATCCCTCTCCAGAACTTTCCATCAGCCCTTACTGAAACTATACCCATTAAACAAAACTCCCCATTCCCCCCTCCCTCCAACTCCTGGTAACCACTATTCTCCTGTTTCTGTGAATTTGTCTATTCCAGGGATCTCTGATACATTGGGTTTTCATTTTTTAAAATATTAATTTTATACATGTTGTGACATACAGTCACAGAGAATTCTAAAAAAATAATAATAAAATAAATAGTGCTGACACTGTACATTGGTTGCCAAGTGCAGAGCATCCAAGTTGAAGGTCACGCTGTTCCTAGGAGAAACCCGGAGCGTGCGCTAATTCTGCCCCAGCCGGGGTCTGTGAATGGAGTATTCTTTCTTGCATTCAAGGGAGACTTGTATTCCCGCAGAACGCTCTCAGGGGCCATTTCATAACCTCATGACACTTGTTCTGCAGTGTCTTCAGATTCAAGCCCTCTTCTACGGACCACAGGACAAACGGACCCTGGCTACCCGACAGTCCGTGGACGCCCTGTCCAAGTGAGTTGGCCTTCCCTGCACTGTGTCCCTCAGGACACTTGTTCTAGAACATGCTGGGGAGCTTTCCGTGGAAGGTTTTCCTAACCGGCGTCCCATAACGCATCGATTGTGCATGACCAGTTTCTTCGAAACCCCCATTGTAAAGTATCTTCCTGACCCCCCTATGAAGGGGAAACGTGCTCTTGAATAACATGGGAAGATGTGTTGGGATTTGTCCGTCCGCAGACCAACCGGCGCCTACAGGTCACCTGGCCCTGCGGTGGCCTGCTGGGCCTTCCCTTCATTCTAGGGGTGCCTGTTGGGACCAGAGCCCGAGTCCTTTGATTTCACCTTGAAGGTTGGCCCCATGTCCTTCTTAGCCACTGGGCCCCTATTCTGCTGGGGAGGGGCCTCACCTCACAACCTATGTGCCCAGAGAGCCAAGTCCATGTTCCGGGAAGCGGTCAGAGAGCCAGCTACGGGTCGATCTCAGCTCAGCCACAAAGGCCGCCAGGATTTGGAAAGCAGGAGAAACCTTGTTTCGTGTCCCTATGCCACGATGGTCCTCTCACGTTCCCTCCTTGGCAACTGCTAGGCTTGTCCTTACAGCAGCCAAAGCCAGGGGGCAAGGGGTGGGGAGGCGGGGTAAGGGGGTAACCGGGGACAGGTCTCCGAGGTGCCATCCTCACCCACCTTCTGCTTGTTTGCAGGGCCCCCAAGATGGCCGCGAAGCCTAGGCCAGCCCCCAAAGCCAAACCCGCCTTCTGCAGTGGAGGGCCCCCAAACACTGTGCTGGGCAAGGCCAGACCCCCCACAGCCGACTGAGGTCTCCCCTCCCCCACGGATGGTTTGGGTCAGGCCTGGCGCTGACACAGAGGAGGCTGTGTGCATGTCCAACTACAAGACGGGACTCGGCCGCTTCTCAAGGCCAAGTGTTCGCTCCGGTACTTGACGGGGACACCCTTCGCCTCCCGTGGGCCACCTTTGGACCACGGATGCCCTTTCAGGGTGATCTGGCGCTTGTAGGTCACATTGTCCTTCTTACCCCCGAAGGGGCTTCTCTGGCCAGCAGATGCCTTTGCCCATCAGCACGCCTGTGGCTGGGAAGCTCCTGTCACAAGGTCGCTGGGCCCGAACATAGACACCTATGTGGCTGGCTCCTGGCACAGGTCTGCCGTCAGATCTGGAGCAATACGAATTCTGGGAAGGTCACCCTCATAGGGACGGAGAATAAAACGCTCACACAAGGAAACTCGTAAGCACCGGGGGCCGTATGTGTTCTTAACATGAGGCTCCGGGGTCCTCCGAGCCCCTGGCTCAGGGGGTCCGGGGGAAGCTCCCCTCATTCGTGCATCAGACCCTCACCCAGGACCAGGCGTGTGCTAGGAACCAGGGACACACCGTCCCTCCCATCCCCACAGAGCTCACCGCCCAACATGGACACTAGTCAGTGAACAAATAAGGGACAATGAGTTGGTGACAAGAGAGAAAGAGCCGAGTGAAACCAGGTGGGTGAGAAACGTACCTGAACTTGGCCTAGAAGTCAGGGGAGGCAGCGTAAGGGACCGAATGGAGAAGAGTAGGGGTGAGGCTGGCGCGGAGGGGGTACCCCAGGCCGGGGGCCGCCTCCCTGCCGCCGCCTCCTGGGGCCTCTCCGCCACACGGGACCGACGTGGCTGCCACCCTGGGGCGTCATGTTCGGGCACAGCCCTTGACCCCTGTTCTCTCAGCTGTGCTCTTGGGTCCAGCATGGGGGGAGGGGCACGGGAGGAGTGTGTCCACAGTGGGGTCTTCCATGTCCCATGGGCGTCACCAAGTGGAAGACATGGCTTTCGATGATGGTGGTTGGAATGAGCATTTTAAGTTTGCACCACAGGGCTGAATGTTTGTGTTCCCCCAAAACTCCTGAGGTGGAACCCTAATCCCGTGTGATCACTGATGCTCTGGGAGGTGGGGTCCCCGGAACGTGATTAACACGTGAGGGTGGAGCCCTGTGAATGGGATTAGTGTCCTTAGAAGAAGGACACAGAGGGTCTCTCTCCACCACGTGAGGAGGACACGGAGCAGGTAAGGGCGTCCTCTGTCGCAAACTGCCACAATTTTTGAAGCTCCTGAGAAATGACCATGATGAACTGACCGCTCCCGTTTGCACGGGAGTTAACCAGCCTCCATGGCGTGCCCAGCACTGTCCTGACATAGCACTGAGGCCTGTGTCCCACGAGATCCCTCCATCCCAGGCAAAACAGGATGGCTGGTCACCCTCTTGGCACCAGCCTTCCAGGTCGCGAATGACGACATTCTTGTCACCAACCGACCAGTCCACATACGAACACACGCCAGCAGGTTCATGGTTTCTAGTTCTGCTGACATCGAATTCTGGTTCAGAATTCAAGAACTGGACCTCTTCACATATGGTCTCCCCTGTGATTCTGTGCCACCATAGAAAGTAAAAATGCATGTACACACATATATGCTTTAATTCGAGTTTAAATAGAAAACACAAAAACTCCTGGAAAACATTCATCCTCTTTGGGAGCCATGTAGGGTTTGTTTGGTTGTTTTCCTTAGATTTTTATTTTTACACATTCTTGTGACACTTCCCTTTGAGGGGAACAGGAGGTAAGCAGCTTTTTAGATGATTCCATTCTAAATACACATTTTAAATAAGCCATATGAAACAACCAGTGGGAAGGTGAAAAACATTCCAATAATGCTGTGGGGGGGGGGGGGTTTCTAAACAATAATAAACAGGCAAAGAGTGTCCTTGTCCCCATCCAACCCCAAAGTTGATTTCTGTGGTATCCAGAGTGACGGGTTTTACAGGACACGAAGCCGTGAGGTGACCTGTCACAGTGCCGAGGGCAAGCCCTGCTCCTCAGCGATCCCCAGACTTGGCAGCCAATGACCACTGCGGATTCCATGCTGATACATACGCTTGGCAGGATGCTTCCCGAGATACTCATGCCAGCACGGAGATAAGAATGGAGATCCAAGAGATTTATTTTCCAAGTGGAAGTGGATCACAACCTGTTTGTGTTAGCACCCATTCACACAGCCATGAGCTATAATAGTGACATCAAGCTAAGCCACTTAGACTCACATGACAATGTCCACCGTGACCAAATTCTTATTGGCAAATCACTTACACACAGACCAACACCGATTACAGCTAACAGACAATCAGCGTTAGAAATGAGAAGTCTTTGTCTGCAAAGCCAGCACCTCCTTACGGGGTGTGACCATCACCAGTTCTTGCAGCAGATAAATGAAGCTTTCAACTTGCAGTTCGACTTTCTCTTCCCTGATCCATGGTGTCTTTCAGATAGAGCATCCTGAAAGTGATGCGCCGCCTCCACTTGTCTGTCGATGAAGGACACGCACTAAACCACCCGCTGTAGCCCTTTCTGGGAGCTGAGGACACGTGACCCAGGCCTCAGGGCCATCTTGAGAACCCCAGAGGGAAGACCCTCAAATGCCCTCCTCGGCCCTCCCCTCATCGTAACCCACCTAGGGGTGACATTCCTTCCCCGGTGCCTTCCAGCTGTGCACTGTGCTTAGAGAACGTACAGTTTAGACAACATTACGTGAAAGACACTGGTTCGCATTAAAATTAGGCTGCGCTGCTAAAGCCACTCATGCTATCGTGAGGCTACACCGTGAAAAAAGGAAGCTTGGAAAACAATACCCCTGTGTAACATAAAACGGATCCCCTCGAGCACATTCATCATACCATCTTAGCCTCAGTGGGGCAAGGCGGCCGGGTCCCCCTGCTTCGCCTTCCTCTAGGGGCTGTTCCTGCTCTCCTGGCCCCATATGAGAGGAGCACCTGTTCCTTCCCCAAAACTTCGCATTCTCGTTGACGTGTTATCCGTGCCCCTGGACAAAACCCCAGCTGCAGTGAGTGGCTGAAAATGTGAACCCTGCTGCGAGGTTGGGGGCATTTCTCGCCTCTGACTCTTGGAGCTCAGTGGTGGGTGAAGCGGCTCAATGGGGAAGCGCCGGCCACCGTAGGCTTCCAATGTTTCCGCGCCCCCGCCGGCCACCTCGCCAGTCCTGCCAGAGCCTGAACACCAGCCTTCTCTTCATGGTCTGTGGGGTCTACGTCCCACCAGGAAAATATACTTTAGGTGCTCAGGGCTAACTGTGCACAGAAGTTCAAGTTCGCTCTGCCAAGAGCTGCTACTCCAGAACTTAGGTCATAACCAATTAAAAAAAAAAATAGAGTATTGAGACGGTGCTCTATTAATGGCCTCATGGCACTATAAAGTGAGCCCTCATACTCATCTCCCTCCACACGGAACCTGTGGAAACATAGCAAGGCTATTGATTTGAAATACTGGGATAGGCTGGAGCGATCCTCTCCACCAATAAAAAGCTGTTCTGTAAAGTTCTACACACAGAAAGCAATTCATTCAAGTCTTAGAATGAACTTAACTCTACGACCGATAACTGTTTCCTAAAGGCAAAATCATTTCGATGCTTCTTTAAATGCAAGCAACCTGCTTATGTCCTATGATTTCTTTTGGAAAAGACTTTGGAAAGAGAAAAATGTATTGATTTTTTTCCCCCTTCAAAGGGTAGCTTGCTATTTCTTATTAGCACATGCAAATACAGTTTACTCTTAAATAGATTACTTTAATCAGGTTACTGTGTAGGCATCTTCCCTAAAGGGAGTTCATGATCCTTTCAAACAGGTACAAAGGCATTTTCTGTGACCAGGCACAAACTGGTAAAAAAAAAAAAATTGTCTCTAGGAGGGAAAACTCCAGAAAAAGGAACTTTTAAGACTAAAAAGATACAAAGTATCTTTGTAAAAGTTCCAAGGCCTTTTAAGGCCTGAATGACTTTGAAACCTTTACAGATTATAAAGGAAATTGACAGTTGCCTAGAGCACTCTTTGGAGAAAGTAACCAAAGGGAGTTTTAACAGAGGGGTCCTCCCCCTTCCTTAACAGAAGTAAAGGCCTTTCTGTGTCGGTACAAGATCAGATAAGATACAATTGAAAGCCAAGTGTTTGTTGATCAAAACCAGCCTCCCTCCCCCTCTTCCTCCTCGTCCTGATTGTCTAGATAGAGGACAGCAACTTTCTTCTCAGCAGAAACCACGGACCTCTGGTCTACCATCCTCTGTAGCTGCAGTGTCTTATCCAACTCAGCCTGCTCCGTGCCCCCCTCAGCGCTCACGCCGGCTGCCCGGCCACTGCTGCTGCCAGGATCTCTCCAGGCACCGCTGTCAGACATCCCCGAGGGGACAAGACCTGTGTCCTCCCGGGTCCAGCTGGGTGTCGTCGCCTCTACATTACCCACGTCCATCTGGAAGGTAAAGGAGGTTTCTCTGGGCCCCAGCGGGGCCGGCTCGCCTCGCTCGGGGGTGTCTGCCGAGCCAGCAAGGACAAACGTTTTGGACACAGGCCCACGGAAGACAACGTGTTCCTCGGAGGTTCGCGTTTCCCCAGGACCTGGCCGAATGGGCCTCCAGGACCGATGCGTGCCCAGGGTCACCTCGACCCCTGACGCGTCTTCCGGGGACGGTTCAGAGAAGGCCCCTTGGAAGGTGCCCGCGTCGGTCACCAGGACTTTCCTGCCCACCGTGTAACTGCGGGTGGCCTGGGTCACCTCTGTCAAGCCCTCTCCGTGGGCCCTGCGTTCTGACCCGCTCGGTTCCGCAGGTCGGGGGCCTACCTGCTCGGGGCTCGGGACCTCTCCGACGTGCGGGCCTTCGCCTGCCCTCTCTCCGGTGTACACAGAAGCGCCCTCGACACCAGACTCCGCCGAGTCTGGGAGGGGGGCCGTAAACTGGATCTGCCCACTGAGCCCCACCCTCGGGCCCAGCTGAAAGTGCTTCACGAAAGTCTGGGTACCCACGCCCTCTGCTGGGGGCACGTAACCCCCAGCCTTCCCTGCTCCAAAACCAGTGCTCTGGAACATCGCTTCCCGTTCAGTGTTCAGTGGTGGGGCGCCTGCCGTGGGGAGCCGTGCGGGGTCCCCTGCCTCCCAACAGGCAGGGGCGGGCCCTTCGAAGATCTCTCCGGACATGGGACGTGGGTCAGAACCCAGCGGAAAGTGCCTCCCGGACCAGCTGGCTTCCACGGAGCTCGCTGCCTGACTCGGACCACCTTCTCCTCCGGGGGGGACATGCTCCGTCCTCCACGTTCCCGGGGGGCCTATTTCAACGTGCCTTACCGACTGGCTCACGTCCTCAAGCACGTGGGACCGGGCAAAGCCCCTGGGGCTGGTGACCTCCACCGTGGCCGACACCGGGCCCTGGGAGGTGGCCCGGGCAGGGTCATCGTCCCCAGCTGAAGGGCTGTACAGCTCCTGGGTGGCCCAGCGCTTGAAGCCCAAGCCGGCCACCGGTCCTTGCCTGTCCGGGCTCCGTCGCCGGGCCACGCCGGCCCGCACCACCGCCTCGACCGCCTTCTCAATGGCACTGTCTTCGTCTCGGCTCAGCTCCTCCAGGTCCCACTGATCCGCATCCACCGTTTCCGAGAGGTTGACCTCAGCCACCAAGGTCACAGCCCCATCCGCCGAGGTCTGGACTTGCTTCAGGTCCACGGACATGCTGTCTGGCCCGCCCTGTCCCTCTCTGGCGAGGGCCCGAAGCTCCTCCTTCAGGCGCGCAGGGAGCTTCTCCTCCAACTGCCCGACCACCTCCGCCAGCTGGGCTCGGGGCTCCTGCAAGTCCCCCATCGTGGGGCTGTGGACCCCCTGCGGCATTTTCCCCTCCTTTCCCACCGCTGCGGCTTCTGCCTGAGACTCGCCACCCCCCGCTTGTTCTTTCCAGGGGGGAGAACGCACACCCCCCTCCAGAGAAGCGTCCAGAACATCCAGGGGCTTCAGCACCACCTCTCCCAGCGCCTCGGGCCCCCCGATTCCTCTCCAGGCCCCCGGTGCGATCTCATCTCGCCAGGAGTACCTGACGGTGGCTTCCTCCTCGACGTGGATCTGCCCGCACATCGAGCCCTCGTCTCGGCCGCTCCCGAGGTCACGCTCCGGGCACTCATCCGGAGTTGACACAAAATAGCTTGGCTCTCCCTCCGAGTCGCCTGCCTCCGTCACTTCTTCCACGTGAGTCACGCCCGTTGTCTGCCGCCGATGCACAGAGAACAGGACCTCTGTGTCCTGTTCCGCCAGCCCCACGGGGCTGGGAGACACGTCCTCGACCTCGTCCACTCGGAACGGGGTAGAAAACTCGTCCACCTTCTCGCCACCCACGCAGCTCACGGGCTCTTCGACAATCTCCACGTTGACCACCTTCGCGGCCCCCTGTCGCCCTTTCAGGCCCAGGTTGATGAGGTCGCCGATCATCTGCTCGGTGGATTTCCCGTTCCGCCCCACCTCGTCCCTCACGTCCTTGCTCAAAAGCGAGTGCAGGCCGGCCTCGTCCGAAACATCGACTTCCTCGGTCAGGTTCGACTCCACGAGTATCTCCGTCTTGGTTCTCCTGTCACCAGGGAGCTCCTTCCTGCCCACGTAAGTGACTTTGGTGTCTGGCAGGGAATCGGCAGATGCTTCGGTGTCAGGGGACGGGCCGAGCTGCTTCAAGATGCCAGACACGATGTTTTCGGCTATGGTTTCGGTCATGGCATCGCCGGTGTCCCACCTGAGCTTTGCCTCTCTCCTGTCCCCCCCTCTACCTGGCCCGCCGCCCACATCCTCCTTCATGGGCATCTGGGAACCTTTGGGGGTCCCCTCTGGCGGGCCATCCTGCGACACTTCCAGACGGATCAGTCCCCCTCTTTCTGCCACGCGTTTCTCCTGAGATGGCTCCTGCCCTCTCGCCTTTGCCACCACGAGCCGGCTCTCTCTCTGTCTCGCTTCTTTATCCAACTTGGTGAGTTCTTCCCACCGTAAGTTTCTCTCCTCCGAAGCCTTCTCCTTCGAATCGAACATTCGCTCCTCTCGCCTTGCGGGCTCGGTCCCTGTGCTGCTTCTCTCCTGCCCCCGTGCGGCTTTCGCCTCGGTTTTCGTCCCCCACGCGACAGCCCTCTCATCGGACCCAGCGCTTGCGGAAGCACCGGCCCCCGCGTTCGCCCGGCCAAGGGGGTCCCTCGTGCCTTCACTTCTTGGTGGCCGGGGGAATGTTTCCAGTTGCGTTTCGGTTTTCCTGAAAAGCCCCGGGGTGGGAGAGAAAGCTCTGCCGTCGCTTGTGCCGTTGGCACGGTTTTCGGAAGCGTTCTCCTGCCAGGGGCTGATCACGGAGGGCAACCCTGAGCACAGGGTGCCTCTGCTGGCCGGCCTCCCCGTGGCTGTCGGCGACACACGTGGTGCCCACAGGTTCGAGCGGCGGGAGAAGCTCCCTGCAGTGGCTTTCTGCCTCGCAAACAGATTTCTTGCATCCTCCCTCTGCAGTCCCGAGCCGGTGTACTGATAGGACGGGCTTCCGAATCCTGTCGAAATCAAGCATGAAAACGCGTGAGTCCCTGTTCATCACCTGTGTTTGATCGTTTGCTTCCATCTCAAAAGCCTCCCCGCAGGTCCAAGCCCACCCCCGCACCCCGGCGGGTCATGACAAGACTCAGCCACGTGAACAGACACCTCAGAGGTGACATTGTAAAGCAGGGCACATGCGCCGGAGCGGTTCGGGGTGCTCGCTTTGGCGGCCGAACTTTCACACCGTCACGGCAACGCGGCATCCTTCATTTCCGCCTGGTTCTCTCACTCAGGACAGCCGAGAAGAGCGTCCTCGTGAGAAAGCGCATAATCAATACTCAGTGGAATCACCCGCCTCCTACCACCATTTCACACGCTCTTTTCTCCAACTTCCAGGTGGGGCCAACAAGTATTGAAGAACTTAACGTTGTTTTTTTTTTGTTTTTTTTTTATCTTTTCACATTTATAGAGAGAAATTATCTTTTTGTCTTCAGTGCATATTTATTTCTATTTTACTTTTTGACAGATAGAGAGAGAGACAGAGACAGAGACAGTTAGAGAACCGAACTGTGGGAACTCCCCAGTTCAGCACGTGGGTCCTGCCTGGGCCGGAGCCGGGATTCGAT